>JABUQX010088412.1:32500-34210 GCA_015478945.1 Trachelipus rathkii
TCTTCTTTATCAGGTTATCAGGTTAGCTAATTGGATTGTCATGTATCCCCAGATATTAAAAGTATAAAAGTATTTATATTTACCGAGTATCGGTTTTTAAAGAATTTCTTTTAAAAAATGCTGTTAGCCTTTTTTTATAAATATATTTTTTTTAATATGACAGTAATAAAAGGTTTTATTGCTTTATTAAAACATTAAAGGACTTTTCTTGTTTTTATGTTTTACAGGGACGAATGCCCATGAAGACGAATTGACTAAAGAACGTTTATTACGTTTATCAACTTTTCAACTGAAAGTCCTTACTCATGCACTATCATTTCCAAATGTCAAAACTGTCATTTACTCTACGTGTTCTGTAAATGAAGAAGAAAATGAAATGGTAATCGAAAAAGCTTTGTCAGAATTTTCATCTGCATTTTATTTAGCAGATCTCGGTAATAAATTAAAAGGTTGGAAACATTTTGGTAATGAGGAATATAATGAATATAATTGGGGACAGTCTAATAGGCAGTCAATATTAGGACTAACTCGCTTATTGATAGATGTCAAGGATTCTTTGTTGCCAAATTTGTGAGATTAACTTCAAAAATCTAGATAAAAATAAACATATATAACTTCAAAAAGCTCTAATAAAAATAAAAAGAAGCGTCGAATTAAAAATGAAGAAGTCGATGAACGTACAAATAAAATACCTAAAAGATAATTACAAATTTTATAAATATGAAATAAACTTATTATTATTTCTATTTTATGACTCATTTATCCTTTTTCATTAATGTTTTTTCTTTTTATTTTTTTTAACAATGTTTTTTAACACTTATTAATAGAATTAATGCTTATATTAATTAACAGAGGCCCACTTATTAATAGAATTAATGCTTAGCCTAACCTAAGTAATAATATACCCCCACAATAAAAAGTTAAAAAAAAAAGGTTACGGCCAGCATGGTTGGTGAGTCCTTGTTTTATTTTGGTTCTTCTGGCCCTACTCCGTCTGGATAAGGTTAGCTGAAGTTTTCGAAAATTATCAAGATTTTGTTTACCAAAATTTGTGGGGTATAATTGATAGTGGTTACTCACTATTACCGAGCCGTTTTAGATGTGTGAAGTTATTTCCTAATTGTGGGTGGACAAAAATGGGACAAAATAACGTTTCACAAATGCTATTGGAAAATATTTAATAATTCGCGGAACTTTTTTTTGTATTTTCCAAAAAACTTGAGTGGACTGGTTATTTTCTAAAGATATGAAACAAGGGAAATGTAAATTATTTTGCATTTTATGGAATGATTTCTGCAGACTCTCTCTCTCTCTCTCTCTCTCTCTCTCTCTCTCTCTCTCTCTCTCTCTCTCTCTCTCTCTCTCTCTCTCCTCTCTCTCTCTCTCTCTCTCTCCTCTCCGTCTGTCTTCAATGCTCTCTCTCTCTCGTTCTCCTTCTCTCCGATCTCATCTCGTCTCATCTCGTCCTCTTCTCGCTCTCTTCTTCCCTCTCTCGTCTGTCTCGTCTCTCTCTCTCTCTCATCTCCATCTCTTCTCTCTCCTCTCTCTTATCATCTCTCATCTCCATTCGCATTCTCTCTCCTCTCTCTCCGTCTCTCTCATCTTCTCGCTCTCGTCTCTTCTCTCTCTCTCATCGTCTCTTCATCTCTCTCTATATCTCTCTCTACTTCTTCATATCTCTCTCTCTCTCATCTCCCTCTCCATCTCTCG
>JABUQX010088413.1:0-31360 GCA_015478945.1 Trachelipus rathkii
TATTATATACTTATACTATTTATTACTACTCATATACAAGTATATCACATATATACTAAGGAGTGGCCTACATGCTATAACTACCATTATATATATATATATATATATATATATAATATAGTTATAATATTATTTATCATATATTTAATAATACATATATATTTATATGATATATATTATTATATATATATAGTATATATTATATATATATATAATATACTATATATTACATATATATATATATAAATATTGATATAATATATAATATTAATATATATATACGATATATATATATATTATACTATATATTATATTATGCTAAGACTATTTTAGTATATATATATATATTTATGATATATATATTATATATATAATATATAATATATATATATGATATATATATATATATAGTCATATATAGATAATATTATATATATATATATATATAATATCTATATATATATATATATATATATATATATATATATATATATATATATAGATATATTATATATATATAGTATATATATATAATATATATATTACATATATATATTATAATAATGATATACTATATAACTACTATATAATATGATAATATAATAATATAATAATACTTACTATATAATATGATATAATATATATATATATATATATGATATATAATTACTATATATATATTTATAATATATATATATATATATATTATACTATATATATAGAGAGAGAAAGAGATAGAGGAGGGAGAGGAGAGAGAGAGGAGATGAGATGAGAGAGAGAGATCGAAGGAGAGAGAGAGAGGAGAGGAGCAAGAGGAAGAGAAGACGATGACGAGAAGGGAGAGACGAGATGGACGAGAGAGAAAGAGAGAAACAAAAAAAAATTAGATAGAATAGATTTACAAAAAAAGAGAAAAAAAAAGAAAAAAGGAGAGAAATAGAAAGAAAGAAAGAGAGAAAGAAAAAAAGAAAGAAAGGAAAAAGGAAAGAGATATAAAAAAGAAAGAAGATTATAAGAAAAGAAAGAAAGAAAGGGAGAACAAGCGAACGAAGAAGGTCATCTCAAGGACAAGAAAGAAAGAAAGAAAGAAAGAAAAGAAAGAAAGAAAGATAAGAAAGAAAGGAAAAGACAGTAATATAACGGGAAAAAGAAAGAAAATAAATACTGAAAATAGAAGAAAAGGAAGAAAGAATGCAATCTCAAAAAAGAAGGTAAAAAAGATAAAGAAAAAAATTAAAAAAGAAAGAAGAAAAAGGGTGTGACAAAGGGTTTGAAAAGAGCGAGATTTAGTGACAGGAAAGGAGAGGAAAGAAAAGAGAAAAAGGAAAAAAAAAGGAAAATCATGATTTAAAAGAAAGGAAAAGAAAAGTAAAAAAAGAAACTAAGATAAAACGCTAAAGAGGCAAAGAAAGTAAAGAAAGAAAAGAAAGAAGGAAAGAAAAGAAAGAGAAAGAAAGAAAAGAAAGAAAGAAAAGAAGAAAGAAAGACGAAAGAGAAAGGAAAGAGAAAGAAAGGAACGAAGAAAGGAAAGAAAGAAAAAAGAAAGCATATAAGAAAGAAGAAAGAAAGAAAGGAAGGAAGGAAGAGAGGGAAGAAATTAGGAAGGAAGTTAGAAGAATTAGTGAAGGAAGGAAGACAAAGAAGGGAAGGAAGGAAGAAGGAACAGGAAGGAAGGAAGGTAGGGAGAGGAAGGAAGGACAGGACTACGGAAGGAAGGAAGGGGGAAGGAAGGAAACGAAGGAAGGGATGAAGGAAGTAAAGAACGAAGCAAGGAAGGTAAGGAAGAAGAAGGAAGGAAGGAAGGAAGGAAGAGAAGGAAGGAAGGGAAAGGAAGGAAGGAAGGACAGGAAGGCAAGAGAAGGAAGAGAAGGCAAAGGAACCGAAGGAGGGAAGGAAGTAAGGAAAGGAAGGGAAAGGAAGGAAGGAAGGAAGGCAAGGAAGGAAGGAAGGAAGCGATTAGAGGAAGAAGGAAAGAATGGAAGGAAGGAAGGAAGGTAAGGATGCCCTTGAAGGAAGGAAGGAAAGAAGAAGGAAGGAAGGAAAAGGAAGGAAGGAAGGAAAAGGGAAGGAATGAAAGGGAAGAAGGGAAGGAAGGAAGGAAGGGAAGGGAAGGAAGGACAGGGAAGGAAGGAAGAGGAAGGAAGAGAAGGAAAAGGAAGAAGGAAGGAAAAGAAACGAAAGAAGGAAGGAAGGAACTAAAGGAAAGACTGGAACGGGGAGGGAGGAAGGAAGGCTTGATTGGACGGAAGGGTGAAAGGAAGCGAAGGAAGGAAGGAAAGGAAGGAAAGGAAGGAAGCTGAATGGACGTAGGACGTCTTTCAATAGTATTGAGTAATGAAGGATGGATAGGAGAGAAAGTGGTTGATCATTGATGAAAAAGAATTGGTTAATACAAAACCCTGATGAACACCACCACTATTGGATTGATGGGAGAGAAAGCGCCAGATCATTGATGAAAAAAGAGTTGGAGGTAAGACAAAACTATTGGATGGATGGGAGAGAAATCGACAGACCACTGATAAAAAAAGTTAGAGGTAAGACAAAACCTAAAATTGACTTTTAAAGGATGATCGATGACCGTCTACAACAGCTATTAGGGCATGACGGGAAAGGAAATAAGAGAGACGGATATATACAGAAAGAGTCAGGCTTACAAATTAAAGATTTGTGACAGACTAGATCGAAGGCTTGCGGTATGTCAAGCGCCACAGCTCAAGATTATCCGAAATGCTGTAGAGAAGTTATAGGGTCGAGAGTCAGAGAGAAAGAAAAGATCACCACCACCAGTCTACCATTACATACGAAACCATGATTGAAATCTGAGAAAATATTAGAAGGTTTAAAACGGTTTCAAATTTTACTGTTACGGAGAGATTTGAAGCTTTAGAAATGGTAGGTTTCATATTTAGGAAGATAGATAGAGTATTGAGTGGTCCCCATTTATCTGCACAAAAATAAATGAGTTCACAATTTTAGCAGGAAGGAAGGAAAGAACGAGGATGATAGAAAAAGACGAAAGCAGTTTTCCAAGGCAGAGATGGGGCAAGTTCGGATGCTCAAGTTTTGAAAACCACAGGAAGAATACCATAAGTACAGTATGCTATCTTAGTATTAAAACCCACAGAGCTGAAATCACACATATAGATAAAAATATAGTATTAAATATACAAAGTTAGAACGAGGTAGATATGTGGATATAGTTCCGGAATTATACCTAAATTCTTTTAAATAGTGACTTGTGTAATACGTGCGTCATGTTACTTTCTGGGGCCAGCGAAATTGCCCTGTGTCCGTCGTGCACAGCTGCGGACACTTGTGAAGAATAGATCATAAATAAGGTAATATTTCATAAGCGTATATGACCCATCTCGCTAAAGGAATGGTTTTCTCTACAAATTATAGTAGCCAGTTTGCTCGCAAATGTCTACTTTTCTGTAGTTGACGTAGCTCTTAAACTAATCACATATATGCTAAAGTTACATCATGATGAGTTGAATGTAAAAATCAGTGATAGACATCGAAAAAACAAGAAGGTGGGAGAACGTGGCGAGTCTCTTTTCATATATATCTATCTCGACGTGAGGAAATTTAATATATATTTATTTAATTGGAACAATAGCATATCATTTTCAATGAATAGAGTGTTTGTACAATACGAACATCGTATTTGTTTTCTCTCAAGATGTTATAAGTACTCACCTAATCATACATAAATAATTTTAATAACTCACCTAAGGTGATTATATTGAAATTGTAATATGGCAAATACCATCAATCTCTAATAAAAATCTATTAATGTTAGCCACTATCATTCGCTTAGAAGGTGTCTCATAAGTAAAGACAAATATGTTAGGCTAACTTGTCACCATTAGGTAAGAAACCATTAATACTCTCATTGAACTATGAATAGTTAGCGAATAGAATGTGCGGTCTCATTTAGACAATCTCAGAGTATCCCTATCCAACCGTATATATAAATTGGCTGAAGCAGCTGATATGTTCATGGAATCCCAACGTCATATGTGGGTTAACTAGTCATCAATAAAAAAGCACATAAAATATTTAGTTATAATTTATAATAATATATTTCAATAGTTACATATAGTGTGATTATATTTCTATTATATAGATTATCTTCTCGAAAATAATGTGGCTATACTCAAAAAATATGAGGGGTATTAAATATATAGCTTGTTATTGTTTAGAAATCAATGTACAAATAAGGTAACGGAATAAGATACACTAACTGTAGACCTATAGTGCACGTGTTTCTAAAGGTGGTAGAGGTATACATATTAATGAACATTAGACTCGATTGAAAATCCGATACCTACACAAAATATTATACTGTAACTCAATTTAACATACACTAATTATAAGACAAAATCAATCTTCTCTCAGTATCGACTTAATTTAAATAATTTAGTAAACATTATTATACTCTACAATACTTCAGGTGTTTAATGATTATGGCAGTCCTTAATAAACCTGGCGTAGTCATTGATTTTCGAAACTCTCAATGATTTTCTCTCTTGTAGATGTTGCTGTCTCCTTAAGTAATGTACGACTCTCTCAGGAAGTTTTGTCGGTGGGAGAAAATGACTTCGTGATACAGCGATGCAGCTGTTCATTATATGCATTTACGTTAGCTTAACTTATCATATGAAGTAATTGCCTATTATTGTAGAGTAGATAACTGTATTAGTCGCTAAATAGTGTTAATAATTAATTAGAAATAATGGATATAGTCATCACTCAAATTATACATATGAGTATATTATAATATTGCACTAAATATACGGCCTTATAAGTAAAGACATAGAATCGTGAGTAACATAATAATACTTCTTATGCATACTCGTTAACTAGCTCTATATTATTGCTGACCCTATTTTATCTGGCGACTTAATTCTTCCTTCAATATGATGTGGTACGTATCAATTACCTTATTTATATATTAGTGGCTATATCTAATTATATTTGAATTACCTCTAGTATATATAATATATAATATATCATAATATTAAATAAAGGGCTTTATTTTTAGTCATGAGTTATTCACAGTATGCAATATAAATCAAAACTACATATTTGAGAGAGTAAGGGTAAATGACAATTAAAAATAGTTTAAACAAGCTATAAATTAAATTAAAGTAAAATATATATACACATTTACAATATATTAGCTATATTCTATAATAATATCAATTATTGCTGCTAATATATTAGAAGAATGCATAATACCTCATTAAACGCTCTGCTTCATATTAATATTTGAAGTTATTATCATTTTAAGAGAGGTGCGTTGTTTTAAGTCCAAGTATTTTAATCATTTTCGGTGTTCTATTAAACTTAACTTATACAAAACGCGTGTGTGCCGAGTTTGACACTCATGCTCCTCAATAATTATAATGACGCTGTCTTGAGGCAACTATCTTTTCGCCAATTGGACCACGCTCTCCTTAGTGACAACTATTTTTGTCGCACTCATCAATATTATAAACCTGTGTTCTAATTTTCTCTATCTGGTGTGGAACAGTCTCTGTACTTGTGTTCCATTCTACTTCCAAGTCAAGTATATAGATGTATGATTAATTGTCACTTTTCTTTGCACCTTTGCTTTCAGGCTGGAGTTCTCGTAAACTTACTCTCCAATAATGTTCTGCACGAAATGATTGTCTTTATACCACTCTAGGGAGATCAATAACTCATTAGATCATCTATCGAGTTTAGTGCATTATTTTTCTCTATTTTGCGTTGAATATTAGCCATGCATATAATAATAAAGTGTGAGTCATACATTTTACATCAAGTTTATACCTAGTTATAACGCTGTATAACGCGCTTTGAACATCGTCTCCGTATTTTTATTGGTAATTCCACTCCTGGACATGTCTATTCTTTCGCCAGTCAACTGTTTTATATTACTGGTGTGATCTGCACCGAGGATAATTTCGACTGAAGACGCTTTACGATTATGTGATTCTTGTTTCTGCATGAGTTATTTGTGATTTCTCCATCCATAACTTTAGAACATTAATTACTTCGCACTTATTATTCACAACAAATATTTTGCTCTGTATACGTTTAATCATCGCCAACACGCTGAGAGTTCGCGATATTTGTGTGAAATAATTCTTACCCATCTCAGGGTGTATTGCATAATGTTTGTCATTGCACCGCGCTCTCAGTTGTAGATACTGCCTCAGTATTTTATAATTATATTGCCTCTCTTATACTTATATATTTATTTAGCTCTTCTCCCCTCGTTTTCACATCTCTAAATGTCGTGCAAATTTCCTTGCTGCTTATTTATACTTTTTTCCCCTTTTATTTCCATTGATATTTTTTGGATACCCCTCGGTGTTTTCGCTTAACACATACCAGGCATCATTATAAAGTTTTCCACACTTTAACTCATATCGCCGCTTTCCAGTACCTTATTTTCAAAAGATGAAAAAAACGTACCTAGGGTGCTACCTCAAGAGGGGCACTGCTTAAAACATTGCTTGTTATGAAATTTATTATTTGTCTTATCGTTCTATAGTTTTCCACTAGGTATTCAGTTTCATGCAGAGTTAATCATAAAGAAATTCATTTGGTTATAATATAATATTAATAATAGATATTGTAAGACATTTAGGAAACATACTAACCTTACATTAATACAGAATCTTCACCGTTTTCAATCTATAGAAAAAGGAACTAATACGGTTTACTTCGTATCAATGACACTAGTACACATGACAAATTTTGTACAAGTCACTTCTTTAGAGTGAAGATATAGATGCAGATTAGCAGTCACTAAATTGATCTAGAATATATATATGTATTATCAGTAATAATTAAATGTGTAGAATCAAAAGTTTTGTTTGATCTATGTCAAAGAAATTAAAATAAATAGAGCATTTTTTTTTTTTTTTTTTTATTAATATTGATATATTACTTGGTAAGTTAAGTATGGAGTAGAGCAAGGTAATTATTGTGAGTATACGTAAAACATATGCTCCGCGAAATTATTTTTACCGTCATAGAGTTATATTTCATTATCATAAAGGCAGATCTAGAAGTTGTAGGATTTGATTTATAGGGGCGTGAATTTTAAAGATGTACCATAAGTGAACTTTCAATATATGTTTTAATTTTGTTTTGTTCCAAAAATGAATAGAGTAGATAATATTCTTTACATACTACATATGCGCACTTTTTCCACCTCCGTTAAAAACCAATAGACACAAAACTTGTCAACGCACTAACAGTTGAGCACACATAAAGACCATTGACGTAATCAGCCCTGAGTGTTCAGATTCATCAGAAAGATGGGCAAACAGAAGTATATTTAATTGACGACAGACTTCTCTGCTAAAATCTTTATTCCTGGATCTCTCGCAGAAAAGAAATGGGCTTTACTGCATTGTAATGTTTGATCACCGAGCACTAAGAACAATGGATTTCATTGTCTATTTTATATATCATACTGCTGTCAGCAGTGCTTAGTAACCAAATAAAATAGAGGCCCTACTTTTTTCGGCTACCAGTTTTTGTTTTACAAGCATTTTCTCCGGGTGTTAAAATTGCTTTACAATTCTTGCCTACATAATTCCTTCAAAAATAAAGGTTGGAATAAATTATAGTGGGGTTAACACTAAATAAGAAGATAGTGTACTGATTGACGTGATATTTTTCTAGAGTCAAGGATCCGCTTTGCGCAAAATTGTATATTTTAGCATTTAACATATTACATATATATGATCTAGGTTATACATTATTAAGGTATAGGTTCAGATTTGAGCTCTCAAGCCAATTGGATACGCGTACGCAGGAGAGGTAGAGCACAAAAGTGATAACTTGGTGCGTACGGCAAAGAAAATAATATCAAATAGCCCAGAATACATATCACAATAACTTTAGACAACCAATATCCCACAATCACTAGAGCTCACAAACAACACACACACAACATCTCAACACACACACATATTATCTAAGTATTTACCTTTATAATACTATTTGGGAAATATTGATTAATAATATATATATTATATTATATTTTATCATCATTTTGAATTAGTTAATTAGGTCATCTATATATACTAATATATTATAATATCTTATAATACTATCTATGATATTTATAATTTTTATAATATATGTGTAATTTTATATATAATTAGATAGTAATATGTTAATATGATATATATATATACATAATAAATTATATATAGAATCAATAATTTATCTAATATACAATTTAATATAATATTAATAAATTGTTATATAATAATTATTAGTCACAGGAATTTATATATATAATCTTTATTTATATATTTATATATATATATTTAAAATATATATATGTTATATATTGTTATATTATTTTATGACCTTATAGAGGGTACAACTTATAATTATATTCGTAATTTTTATCGGGGTACGGATCAATAAATGTTTGATGAGAGCGCTGAGGGTTAGGTTTACATTATTGATTATTCTTATTTATTTTGATATATATATGATTATTATATATTACTATATTATTATTACTTAATTATATATATATTCACTATCATTTATTATATTATTATTATTATTAATTTATTCATTATTATTATTATATATAATCATATATATATATTTTATTATGTGAGATTTATTATATATTTTTATTAATTATTGTTAGATTAATTATTATTTTATTATTATTATTATTATTATTATTATTCTCTATTCTTAATTATTTATTATTATTAATTAATTATTATTTATTATGTTATTTACTATATAATGCAATATTTTAATAATTTTTTATATAATACCCTTAATAGATTGAGTTCTTTGTTGTATAAGTGTAATTTCGTTATACTCTTCCATATGCTTGACAAGATAAGAAAATAGAGATCAACATATCTTTGATCAGTAATAAGTATGAAATTACTTTTATTATTATTTCCTATATATTATTAGATTGTTATTATTATTATTATTATTAATTTTATTATTATTATTATGTCATATTTTTATTATTATTATTAATATAATTATTATTATTAATTATTATATATTGTTATTAATTCCTTTTATTTTATTATTATCATTATTATTATATATTTTTTATTATTAATTATTATTATTATTATTATTATTATTATTATTATTATTATTATTATTATTATTATTATTATTATTATTATTATCTTGCTTATTATTAAAATATATTTTCATTTATAATATATTATAATATTATTATCATTATTATTATTAATTTTCTTTATTATTTATATTGTTGTTGAGTGCGTAATTATTGATTATTAATTATTTTGATATCTGTGTGTGTGTGTTAATTAGTTTAATTATAATATTAGTGTATTTATTATTATTAATTATTATATTCATTATTAAATTATTACTCAGTATAATTAAGATAATATTTGCATTATCAATGTTTCATTATCCAAAGATTGATCTAGATTTGTTGTTTCAGTTAATTTCTAATTTGATAAGTTACAACACTGTTTCAGCCAAAATCAAGTTTCGAATATGTATTATCATAGTTTAAAATAAATAGGAAAGTCTAAGATGAATATCAGTAATATACTAAGATAATATATTCAATAATATTTGTCATTTTTAATAACTATAACATAAGATTTTGGTGATATTATTTTAGTGTATAACGTGTTATATTATAATATATATATTATCTATATATAATATATATACTATTCTGTTACTATAGATATCCAATATTGTTTAATAAACTATATAAATATATTTATACATGTATACAATTTGCTTACATAGATATTTAGTGTAAAAAACTTTTGTTAATTATATAATTATTACAACAATTATATATTAATTAATAAAGATACTTACTATAGCTATATATTTATTAATCGGTACCTAAAATTCTGTTCACAAAAATATATGATTTTGTTTTTTATAATATAAAGAAGAATAATAAACTATGTTCTTTTTTAAACTTTAATAACCTATAATACAAATAAGCTTATAATTTATATATTATAGCATAACTATAAAAATATAAGCCTATAACTATCTTGACCTAGGTAGTACTCAAGTAACTGTTCATGTAATGTATGTCAGTAGTAATATATATAGTCCCTATATTAGCTATAACGTGGCTCACGGACTCTAGTAAATAAAAGAATACGAGAAATAGTGAGTCACAAGATATTTCTGGAAAGAGGTCAGTTAACTATTTTAATTTCTCAAGTTTTTTTTATGTCCTGAAAATTCTTTTTTTTAGATGTTTTCTCACGGCGCGCGTAGTATTCCACCTTCCCTGTAGGTCTAATATTTGAAGTGGACAATTAATCCTTTAATAAGGTTTAGAAAGAACCCTTTCATACCATTGGAAAAATTTTCGCATTCACAGATTAGTTTACGTTTATCGGTTGGCTTACGATCTTGTTTTTTTCTTATTATTCTTTTTATGAGGTATATATTTACAATAAGTATCATTATTCAGGTATGTATGGTAAGAACAATTAAACTCCCTTGTTGGGTCTCGAACCCGCACCCTCGCAAGTTGGTATGTCAAGCGTGTTACAGTTCGTAAAAGGAAAGAACATTAATCAATTAAACGCATTTTACGAAACTGTGAGTGGTTGTTTAACAGTTCTTAAATTATAGATTATACTGATACTGTACTTAACCCCGAATTGAACCTGTGTGACCTTGACCCGAGTGGAGCGGCGGGGGAATAAATCCTGCAGATGGTCACTGGTACAATGTTAATTGCTTTAGGAAAAGGTTTATTGTTATGAAATAGTAAAGCGTTTGGCAGAAGAATGTCGGATTAGATTTTTCCTTTTAAATTCTCGTTGGTCTTGTGGTAAAACAGCTTGTACTAACCAAGAGTGTTGAGGTGCGGGTTAATTACGAAAAAACTCCAACCAGTGTGTGATATGTACATTGTTCTTAATATTTTTAAAGAATGTGAGGGTGTTAAGTTTCTAAATTTCTTTTAATGCTAGTTCATGAGAATTTGTTGAGTTTTTCCAACATATTTCACTGTATGTAATAACAGTTTGTATTTCGCGGGGTAAAATATTGGTACGCAGCAGAACTCTGAACGTGTTTTTTAGGATGAAGTTCGCACACTAAATAGCCGTGTGTCTTAGATGTGACTTTTATATTTTAAATACTTTAAGAGGTTTTTTTTTGTTGGAAACAATACTCGATGATGTTTTAACAACAGTTGATTTGACTCGTAATCTTTTTTCGCAAACAGTGTTGGTTTTCTGTGTTTAAGAAACATCTTCAAATCTATTTGATGAAAAATGTTGGTTATTAAAATTACGGAAATATTTAAATGATTCGGGTAAATATTGAACGTTTCGGCTATATCTTCATTCAGTTTATACTCAATTCATCTAACAAATGTTATTTTTTGGTCTCTGCACATATCCATGACTTGAATATTATTTTTACGCCTTGCATTGAATTGAATTACATTTCATCATACTCATTAAACTTTTGCTCACTTACGCGGTCTATACATTTTGGCTACACATACTATTTTACAGATCTTATTTCACAGAAAATCTCAACCTCTTTTAAATATAATATAGTTTAGCGTGAGTTAAGTATTTTCCGCTCTACAAGGCTGCTAGGACCTGTAATAAAGCAATTTTGTAGCTGGACTACGGAGAATAAAGAAATAATTATCTCAACGCACATTCATCACACTTGTCAAATGTCTGAAGCATTAACGTGGATATATATTTTCATAATTCTATACAAATCGTAAATTCGTCAATATATATATATATTATAATATAATAAAATAAGACTATAATAACTATAAAGAAACATAAATTTGAATACTAGGAATATATAATATATATATATATATATAATATATATATATATATATATATATATAGTTTACTTTTAATAAATAGTGCATCTACAATGTCACTATGAATAGTGACACGAGCCAACTAAGGAAAATACTCTCGGTGCGGTTACGCCACCAACAACATTACCAAAACCTGAAAATACGTCAAGTGACTAAAGCATTTCCGTTTGTTCAGTGAAATCATCGCTCATGTATAATGTGTTACTTCGTCACCGCTCTCATTTGCACACTAGAATACTCTAATTATTGAGTGTACATACCTAAGTCACTTCTACATCGCAGTAAATTTAATTAATGAGATTAGGATTGGTGAAGTAGCTTCTCAATGCTTTGTGATATATACCTTTGGCTCTTGTATACTCAGTTATGGGAAATTATAGTGCGAAAGACTTAAATCTAGTTTGAAATTTACAAAGTTTTAGTTCAATAGGACTTAAAAGACAGTAATATAGCTATTAATTTGACTAATGGTACGGATGGCGCAATAATGGGCCGTGTGTGTGGCTTAGACGGGAGTCTCGGCAGCTACTCGCTTACTTAACACTAACTAGCTAACTTTAAGGATATCAATAAAAGAATCAGGTTATTTTATTAAAAAAAAAAAATTGGATTTATTTTTTAATAAACATAGATAAATTTGTGATTAAAGAAAACTTTTTAAAATTAATTAAACAGGTTTTCAATAAATAAATAAAATCTTTCAGGTTTTTCTAATAATATTGGTATGTGCTCAACGCTTCTAGAAAACATATATATGAAAGTAGTAAAAAAAAATAATATAAAGGAGTAAGTACGTATTATTAAAAGTGTAAGGGCTGAGCAAAGAATAATTAACATCACAATTAGAATATGTTCCTGTTCTCTTCGCGCGTCAATATTGCGTCTGCGGGCCCTTCACGCAACCCGTTAAACAAAATAATAATGATAATAAAAAATCAAAAGGACTGACAGTTGGTGACTACTGAACACTAGCCTAAAACTACCATTGTTAGACGAATAAGAACACGTTTATTCGATTCAGCAGCCGTCTTTGGGCCAAAATAATACTCTTTGATATTCATATCATATTTCACTATAAGGCAGGGTCTGAAAACAATGGCTTATACATTTCAGCAGCCGTTACATGTACATTCTAGTCTTCACCTTCTCTTACTTCAGAATTCGCAATTTCGTCTTCCACCTCATGGCACGATCGGTTCCGACTCTTCTCGGACTTTCTGGCTCATTCAAAAG
This sequence comes from Trachelipus rathkii, assembly GCA_015478945.1. Classification (NCBI taxonomy): domain Eukaryota; kingdom Metazoa; phylum Arthropoda; class Malacostraca; order Isopoda; family Trachelipodidae; genus Trachelipus; species Trachelipus rathkii. Next base: position 13,121 of record JABUQX010088413.1, read on the forward strand.
ATGCATAATATTCACTCTATAATTTTATTCGTTTACATCCTCGGGGAACAATTGCAGTCCGTAATGTTTGATTGAGGGTATTCAGACATCGTGATAGATGATGAATGCCCTCAAAAATTATACAATTTAAGGGTTTGGTAATAAAACATGGGATAAAAAACATCATTAAACTATGGTCTATTATTAATGTTTTGCAACCAGAATAAAACTCTGGCACCTGCAACGGCTCCGGTTCAATACACCTCATTGTGTGCCTTCTCCCTCTATGCCTTGTTTTTATTTCTTCATCATCCTTTCTCCTGCTTCCTCTCTTAAGCATTCCATAAGTCACCTTTTTTTCTTCTCATTGTTCGCCTAACGGAACTCACCATCTCTGAGAGTCTTTAAGTCATCTAGAGGGTGGCTTAAATCTTAATCAAGTTCTATGGTATTTCGTCACCTATGGAATATAGAAACGAGCTGTGTGAACTTGGGATATATATATAATTGACAAGCTGATTGCATTTTCAAGCTTTCCAGAATTTTTGACTCAAAATTTTGTGACGGGCCCTCATAGTGATACTGCACATGATTACAAATTGCTAACTCTAATTTCCTTATCGCTGAAGGCAGGTTGATCATTTATTTTCATCTACCTAAGGTGATACCCAAATAAAGAACTCAACACCCATTTGAAGGAGCGTAGAGGCAATTAAAGCTGATGCTTCCCGCATATGTGTTGGCAAGTTTAGAAAAGTTATCAAATATATCACCCCACTTAAGTCAATGAATGGACATATAGTATTTTTTAGTTACTATATTATATGTAATTTATACTATATATACTATACTATATAGTTATTATATATTATACATATAATTTTATAAATATTTCTATTACTAATTATATATATATTATATAATTATAATATTAAATAAATAATATAATAATAATATTATAATAATATATAATATAATATACTAATAATAATAATAATATGAATAAATAATATAATCACTAATAATAAAATAATATACATATAATAGATTATATGTTAATATATATAATAATCTGATAATGATCGTAATAACATAATAATACATAATTAATAATATAATAACTAATAAAATTTTAATATATCATTATATAATAATATAATAATAATATAATAAATATATAAATATAATTAATATAATATACAATAATCAATAAAATAATAACATAATAATAATAATAATAATAATAATAATAATAATATATAATACATAATAGTAATAATCATAATTAATTATAATAATTAATAATAATAATTAATAATTTAATATAATAATCAATAATATAGTAAATAATCATAATAATTAATAATAATATGAGAACAAGAAGAAAGTAGAAGAAGACAGACAGCAGGTGAAGAAGAAGAGAAGATGAAGAAGAAGAGCAAGAAGAAGAAGAAGAAGAAAGAAGAGAAGAAGAAGAAGAAGAAGAAGAAGAAGAAGAAGACAGTAGAAGAAGAAGAGAAGAAGAAGAGAAGAAGAAGAAGAAGAAGAAGAAGAAGAAGAAGAAGAAGAAGAAAAGAAGAAGAAGAAGAAGAAGAAGAAGTATAACAATTTCGAACGGCTCTAAGCAGATGCGTAAATAATTCTTTTATTTAATATAAATGCAAATTCGTCTGACGAAATACTTATAATTATGTCATCGTATGGCTCGAGGTAGGGGTTTATGATCAAAAAGGACTCTGATTCAAGCTTTCCTATGAGGCTTCTTTCGCAAGGTTGACTGATCGTAGTGTTCACAAAAGCGGAGTATTATGGTCAGAAGCACCAAGTTTCAATTTCACGCACTTCTTCGGTATCATTTTTGCTATATTAAGTTTCGCCTCAAATTACTTTTTCGTAGCAAACAAGTTCATTTAAACATCTAGAAATTTTAAAATTTTAATTTAAAACAAAAATATTGGTTACATTGACACCTAAATCCACAAGTAAATTATAAATATCTTTATATTTTTTGGTATTATAATACGTATATAATATCTAGTGCAATTTCATTATTATTAATTCCTTATAAATTTGAATCCAACTTATCTGTATACCTAATATTATATAATATTTTGTCTTGCAAAGTGTTTAAGTAAAAATTGATAACAATAACAATTGATAACATTAGGCATTTAATTCATAATACTCGTTTTGGGAAAGCACAAATTACTTAAAATTTTCAAAAATATATACTACCACTCAAAATTAATGCACCAATTTAATTGTGAGGTTTAAATTTGAAATAAAACTATTTTTTGATGATTTGATGTATTCATGGTAAATACATAAATACCATAGTAAACATATTTGAGTCCGTATCAGGATATTACTAACCATTATCCAACAATACACAAAATTCCATGATACAGTTTCAACCCTGCTAGAATTACGGCTTGGCAACTTCTTCTCATTCTTGGCGAAGGTATTCTCATACCTGCGCAAAAGCTTCCTGAAGTTGACTCAGGATAATGCTTTTATGTAATTCTTCGTCGTCATATCACATATACATTGGCTATCCGAGCTGCGAGTGGTTTAGCATTATCTAAGGTTCAAATAAAACAACGTGTGGGTCCATGATGTTGGTAATGTAGCTTTCAGCAGTTAGGCGACTACCATCAACAAGAAAGATCTCTACGCGCCTTAAAGGAAACACCACCCTACACCATTACTTATTCTCCTAAATATAATGTACTATTTCGAATGTTCATGAAGCATATCTTTCATTTGGCTGTTGATACAATTTAGGATTCCGATTCGATCTATAGGGCAAATTATAACATGTCCGTAAATAAGACTTCCATCCATTAATCAATGCTGCAGTTGATATTCCAATGCAAATGCTAATTTGACTTTGAGATGTTCCTCGGATAGTCGAGGCAGGTTGCTGGCTTTGAGGGTGATAATTTTGATCATCAAGTCGCCGTCTAATGCATTCATACTTACTCTGCCTCCACGAACTTCTCAAACCATATTTCAAAGTTTCTTGTTGTAGTAAAGTGATTTCGCACTGTCCGCAGCTTTATAAAATGGTCTCCCACTGCGGTTGTTGTATGTAGCCTGTGGTTGTTTGTCTCCCTATAACATAAAATCACTCTTGAAGTGATTGTTTGTGACAAATCGAATCTTTTCCATAGTTCGTGGTGTTGAAACCTTTCACCTAACAAAGTTACAATTTAAAAATATTCATCTGTTGTTAATTACGCCTACTACACTATTGTTACCGAGATACTGCCTACTATTGCCTTCATAAAGGAATACATCAAACTCAACATTTCGTTCTATTTTATTGCTTCGTACATGAATAAGTCACGATACAACGTTTTGTAGGGAACTAATAGCTATGCCTCATTACTTTCATTAGATTGCAATTGCATTGGAGACTAAATGGACAGAGGAAGAGTAGCGCACTCGAAGCGATGGAAGTACCTCCCATTGAGGTTTTTGTTTGTAGGGTATTTCCCATGACATTCCAGTGCCCAATGGTTAGCCTTTTTTCCAGACAACACCTTACAGATATTACGTCATATCCCTATGTTTGGGGGAGAAGAATTGCCCACAGCGTTATCTTCTGCGTATTGTCATAGAAGGCGAGCTTAAAGGGACGGTAGGTAGCTGTCGGTTAGCTGCCCACTACCACTTATCTATTGCCAGGAATGCTATTATATATATATATATAGGTCGTGATCGCCGTAAGAGACCATGTATTCTTTCGGCGAAATTGTATGAATCGTGTGGGTACATGGAATTTCATAGGAATAAAATTCGAGGAGAATAGGGGAGGGGCGATGGATGTATTTAGAAAGGGTAAATTTGATTTGCTCGTTGTGACTGAAACATGGATGAAAGGAAACGGTAAAGATGAATAGTATGATGTGAAATATGTGTGCGCTGGAGTGGAAAATAATGAGAGGGAGAGAGAAAGGGTTTCGATTTTTACGAGTGGCCTGTGGCACAGAGTTATGGTAGATTTTGTTTGTGTGATTACTTGAACTCTAATGGTTAATTTTAAGTTTATGTGTGGTTGTAACATATGGTCCATCTGAGGGTGATGTTGAGGAGAGTGCGACTTTCTGAGATAATCTGAATTATGTTTTAGATTGGGTGAGTAGGAACTTCAGATTGATCTGGTTGGGTGATCTAAATGATTGGATAGGTCATCAAAAAGGGAATGGTATAACAGGCTAAATTTGGTGGCGGAGTGATGGAGAAAATGCGAATGGTAAGAAGAAGGTGATTTGATTTCTGTGAGGCAAGAGGTATGTGTGTAAGGTAATATACTTTCTTCAAACACAAGAGTATTCACAAGTATATTAGTGTTGGTGCAATTAGAGAGGCTACCGAAATTAAATGTATGACTGAGTTTTGTGTTGGTAAAATCAACACATATGTGATGGAAATATGTGATGGATGTTAAATCAGTGATGGGGATGGGGATAGGATTATCGAATTCAAATATGTATAAGTTGTTTATATAAGATAATTACAGTAGTTATTGCAGGAGCTGGAGATAGAGAGGAAATAGGGGCAAGGGAAAGAAGTGAGGAAAATTATAAACCAAATTAGTAAATTTAATAACGATGTGAGTAAAAGAATTTATAAATAGTACAGAATAATAATATATATATATAATAATTATAAATAATATTATATATGTATAAAAAGGGAAAATGAAGAGAATATAGAAATATAATTTTAAAAATATGATAAATACGCATAAGAATATATCAGAGATTGAAATTAACAAAAGGAGTAATTGAAAAAAAATCTGATAAATAGGCAAATAATATATTCGTTAGAACACTAAAAAAAATAAAGGGATAGAGGCGCATTGTAAACAGTATGCAAGAGATAGCATGGTTAAGATATGCATTTAGTTAGGGATAAGATAAAATATTCAACAGTGATAATGTGAGTTGGAGTAATAAAGAGGTGATAGTAAGCAAAGTTTTAAAAAGATAAATAATTAGGCTATGGGTTAATGAAGTGCTAAAAGCATAAGAATGATATGGTAACTAAAGGAAAAGAAATATTTGTGATAAACCATTTTGAGCCTAAGAGAGAAAAAAAATTGAATATAGGAAGTAGGTATTCGTATGAAGGAAAAATGAATAATAGGTTAAAATGAATACAATTTGGTAAGAAGGTAATTAACAGGGAGACTTACATAAGCGCCGAAAAGAAACTTATTCCGAAAGTCGAATGACGCGATAAGTTAAGAATGATAATAAGGGGGAATTTCATTGATATAGATATATAATGAATAGATGATGGAGTATCTTGTTAACTGATGAATATGAGGATGTAATGAAAGATGAATATTGTGAGAGGAGAGGCACATCGAAAATCTTCATAACCTATATGGCAAGACAGCTTTCTAGCAACGCTAATGGAGAAACGGGTCCGATAGAATACGAGAATGTCTTGATTGGGTGTTGATGGGTGTAAGAAGGGAATTCGAGTGTCTACTCTCTATGAGTGATGACCGGAGGAAGCTAGGTATCTATTATTACATACCACTCAGTTTTAATTTGTAATCTATAATAACATTATACTATAGATATATAAATACGGTGAAGATAATATATAGGTATATGGGTAAATATATATCTAGAGCATAATCTATAATACGTGATGTATATAATAATCTTGTTGTAATAAAGTGAGGTGAAAAGCACCATAACCGGTAGTGTAAAACGGGTATTCATTACTTATATATTTATAATGTAATAAATCTAAGTGAGAAAACAAAAATGGTATAACACGCTATTATAGAAAAAAAGGTAAAATATATAATATATAGCCTAACGAAAATTTAGGACGGTATGCACCTACTATCAATTTATATTAACTTATATTATATTATAATAATAATTAAGTAATAATAACTATATCCCTTATATAGTAAAGATAACCTCGTACTTATAGAAAAAATAGATCAACCTGAAAAGTGGTATAGGCCTATTATATATGTATATATATATTACTTAGCTATATAATGAATCAATAGGGTATATATATATAACCCTACATCTTAAACAACAAAGCGTATATATAGAAAAGTATGACAAATGACAATACATAAAATATATATAATATATAAAATTAAACGCATTAATCCTTCTATATACCTCATTATACAATAATAATTCTGTCAACACCACTAACATTACTACTAATATATAGATTACTATATTAACCACAAGGTAGACTTCATGAAATAACAAATAACTATCATAGTGACCATAGGTATATATATAGTTCAGAGAGATTTAGGAGAGAAGAAGCAAAATGTACCTGTTTATAGTGTAAGGGATATAGTAGTAATAAGGGAGAGGAACAATATAGATGGGTAATGAACGTATAGTGGAAATAGTTTAATAGTAAGTGTGTGATGAGGGAAGAGTATATTATGCGTAGGATTTTGGAGAACATCTTGACGAACGACAGAGTTAAAGTACTCGAGTGCTGAAAGAACAAGGATGGAATTTAGGAATGGGTAAGAGGGAGTGGTAAGTTGTGATACTAAATTTTTGAAACATTTGAAATGAGAAATACGAGACCGAAGAAGATTAATATATTAAACTTAGTGCTCTTTATGGACATCTTGCGATACCCAAGTGCGTCATGACATGCACTAAAAATTAATAGGAAAGAGTGCACATCTAAAAGATAGTAGTGTCTCAAGTAAACTGTGTATATGGGTTTCGAAGCCCTCACACTGGTCCCAGGATTTCGTGAATGAAATCAAACAGTAATGCGTGATATAGCGCATTGTTGAATACGGCCACTGGTAGGAAATGCACTATCGTGATTGTAAGATATAAATGTGAAGTACGTAAATATTGTATGGTTATTATTAAAAAGTTAGATGAGTAGATAAAATGGATAGGATGTGTTAGTTTAATTGTAATATATGCTGTTATTATTAATTGTAATAATGTTTAGGTCGTTATGAGAAAAGTAAAATTTATATCTGGTGGCAAAGTTATAACCAGGAAAGGAGTTGTTGACATATATGATGTGAGATTTGGGATACAGGAGATAAAGTGAATGGTGAGCCTAGCCATTTCTATGTGTGCGTTATAAGGAGCAAGGCCGGAAAGGTGGTGTGCCAAAAATGAACGAAAAAGTTTCCGAGAAATAAGGAATAGATCGTTTAGACGGTTAGGAAAGTAGGCGTAATTTAAAAGGAGAGGTTATGGAACTAGCTATATATTGATAGAGAGAAGGGTTATCTGGAGTCAAAGTGATTCTAAAGGAATTGCATGGAGTATATGAGTCTAAAGTCATGTTAGATAGTAGCCAAATGACACAAGTATCCAAAGTGTTAAATATTTAGGATATCTGTTGGTTTGATGAAAAGAGAACGGATGATGCAGAATGTACAAGAAAGTTCGTGAATTATATAGTGTAAGGAGAGCGGAATTGCGTCAGTCGTCATTCAATCCTTGGAGAGGATAGTTGAAAGAAACTGATTTCTGGTGAGAGTCCGCTTAATGGCTCGTTGAATCCGATTTGACCAATGCTATGATGTTACCTGTGCTAACGGATATTAGAATATACTTCAGAGTCTAGCAATAGAGAGGTACATAGCAAGTACTAAATATAACAAGAAGATTCAGAGAATAAGGACGAAATGGCTGTAGGATGTAGTTATCTATGTGCTAAGAAAAGAAACTCCGATAAATATGGAGGACATGAGCGGCTAATTAAATCTTAATAAAGAAGGGTTGTCGTGTTGTGAAGAACGTGTCGTCAAAAGAAGAAGATAACAGAAATAAAGAATACATCCCTCATCATTAATTTTAGGAAAATGAATGGATCGTATATGCGAGATATGAGTTCTACAGAGAGCGGTGTCCCATGGGTGGATCGAGTTGAACGAGACAAAATACGTGAACCGCGCTGTGTGATAGCAGCAACGAGAAAGAAGGAATTGTCGCCTGTCTGGAGTTCAAAGCGAATGCGATACAGCTGAAGGAGACATTGGAATGTATGATGTCTTGAGTTCAGACGAGTTAGGAGCAAAGAATCGGCGTGGTGCATAAACAGGAGTGAATGCAGTCAAGATGATACATAGGGAACTCAGACAACCAAATTGTCAGATTGAGGTGAGTATGAATGGATGAGGGCTATTGCACCAGGAAAATGAACCCTCACATTGTACGGAATATAGTCTATCTCACTCCCCGACCTACCGACCGCGTCACTCCATAGCGCGGCATAGTGAGATATCCATCGTGCGTCCGTGAAACCTTCAGGGTGGCGGTTTATCTGAACTGCCGACAAGTTTCTCATTTTGGTGGGCGATAAAGGGGACGGAAAAGGGGCTTACTTTCGACTTGCGTCATGTTCGTCTACTACTTTCTTTTGCCGAGAAGTAGGCTCCTTGCACAATGAACTCACCCCTCCCTTATGAGTCCAGTAAATGGAAAACTCACTAAGCTTTCTTTCTAAGTTTAATCAATTAATATATAATAATAATAATATATATATATATATATAAAAATATAATAAAATAATAAATAATAATATATAAATATATATATTAATATATATATATATTATATATATATATACAATTATACTAAATGTATAAAATTTTTTTTTAAAGATCGCCAACCACTCACGGGCTGGGCCTTCTCATTAACTGAACATATATATATAATAAGATATGATATAATATATATATATATATATATATAATATAATATAGTATATATATATAAAAAATGAAATAGATAAAATATATATAATATAATATCATATTATATATCTAATAGAATAAGGTTAAGTTTTTTTCATTTAATATTAGGATACCCACCGCTGATAGGTAGGGAAATTTGTTCACGTTAAAACTTAATTGTAGTTCAGTAGGTTATATTTAATAGATCATGCTAGGTTTTGTTAGATTGCGTGAAGTTTTGTTAGATATTACTATGTTAGCAGAAATTGACATGAAAGAAAAAATTTGGTTAGGTTGAGCTGTTCCAGGAATGTTTTTATGTACCAATTGAAAGGAAAGTAGAGCAAATAATAACATTTCTTATTTGAATTTAAAAATAGCATAAGTCCTACTAATATCAACTGATATATGAAACAAGTTTTGAATATGGTAACACTGCTTACGCCCAAGTTAAAAACTTAATATCTCACTCAAAACATTGCAAAGGGTTATAAATGTATTAACAAATTAGGCTTAATAAAATTCTATATTAAAATAAAGGCCCCCTAATAAGTAATTACATGTATATTAAAAATTTCGTAAAATAATTTCAAAAAAACTCGAAGGTAATTATAATTTGTTTTTTATTTTAGGAACTACATCTTCTTAGTGGAATTTTTTAAAACACTTCACGGGAGGGGGTATACCTTAATTAAAATCCTGTCTTAGTTAAAGCATAATCCTTCTTAAATAAATAAAAACAATTTTCAACTTTTTTAATGTTATATTTTTCTTTTACAAGATAAAATTTGTGCATTGTATTTTCTTCAGTCAGATCCCTCAGAAACCTTCTCTAACACACCCCTCCCCCATTTTTGAACCCCCCTTCTATCCCCCCTTCTAGAAGAGGCGATAGAAGGCGGTTCTACTAAGGGTTTCACTTTAGACCCCCCCTTCTATCTCTCCCTCCTTAGAAAATTAAAGCTATGTTACATACAACTTTTTCTATTTTTTTGTTTAATAAATTATTCGACCATTTTTTTAAGCTGAAGCTCCCAAATCGGTCGACAGGGAAATGAATAGACAAACCGACATTTTAAAGGAGATCACAGACGAAATACAGTTAGTGCTCCGCATACAGGGGATACAATGGTCGACAGGGAAGTACACATGGCGACAGTTCGACCAGGGGAATAAGATTGTCGACATGGCTGAAAGCGAATAGCGTATACCCACGAACGGGAAATATTGGCCCAACCTCGACAGCCCAAATGGTACGACAGGCGAAAATGGATCGACAGGGGAAAAATGGTCGACAGGAAATGGTTAGACAGGAAAATGGGTCAGACAGGCGCGAGAACTCGGTCGACAGGAAAATTGGGTACCGACAAGCAGGAAATGACGGACATCGCGCACAAATGGGCGACATGGGAATATGATCGACAGGTTAAATGGCGACATGTTTTGTAAAGAAAATTGTAAGTCTGGTTATTTAAAGTTTCTCTAACGAATCAACAATAACCTAACTTAACTAAGCCTAACCTTAGCTAGTCATAATAATTAGCTATATTAACTATAATGTATAACTATATAAACTTATAAATTTTTGTAACATTTCGATTTCGATTTATTTCACGATAATTTTATACTAAATATAATTAATACACATATTAATACTTTTTAAATTTGCTCATTCCATTATACCATGGAATGAGTTTTAAAAAAATACCTTAATTTGGAACATTTTAATTAATATTCTTCCTAAAATACTACTATAGGAAACGGGAATAGAGACTATATATATTAACCCTATATTAACTACATATAATCAGGCTATATTAACTAGATATATGATGTAAACAACTACAACGTATATTTGATGATGATAATCTAATAATATCTATATAACTATATTAACTATATACATTTACAATCATATTTAACTATATGTCACCAACCGTCTCAGCACGGGGAACTGCATAAAGTTTTTTACATTCAACTCATTATACCATGAATGGAGGAGTCTTTCTCAAAAACCGTTACATTTTAAGGTCCTGACACAAACTTTTATGTTTTTATTAAGTATTTTTATTTATAGTAACTCAAATTACCTCCTATATCATATATTATGAGTATAGTAGTATCAGTAATATATATAGGTTATATATAATAAGTATAGTTATATATATATATATATATATGTATAGGGTAGTATATAATAATATATATATATATACAATATATAGTATATATATATATATATATATATATATATATATAATTCATATATATATATATAGTATACCATACCAAAGATATAAGTACTAGGAGTGGGTTGAGTGCATATATACTAAACTAGTCATATATATATATATGTAGATACTGTACTATAAGTAGATATATATATATGAGCTGAGGGTAATATAGAGCTACTATAATGAAAGACTCAGCTGGAGATCACAAACTACGGCAGGGATATATATGTATATAGTATTATATAAACCAAACGTCTCTATATATATATTAGGGACACAACCAATAAGTGGGGCAACGCGGGAGATACCTAAACTTACCAAGTAAGAATAATCGACTCCACGCATTATAACTAGCGAGGTAAATAATTAGCTAGATGTATAACCTCTAAGATAAGTCTATAGTATATATAACCTATATGTATTAACTATATTACACGTGGCGATATAGCTTATATAACAGAGGGCAGAGTGAAGAAGAGCCAACGACCTCTTACTATGGTGGAATAAGAGGGTGGAGCTGGGCCTATAATAATAGTCCGGGAAAATTAAAGGGTGACAACTCTGCTATATTAGTAAGTCTATCTTGAACCAATAAGTGTACGGACAACTAAACTAAAGTATACTAAATAGAAAGTAATAAATAAATAGTGAGATATAATATTATATATATATATATAACGAAACGTTAGTATAATATATATATAATAAGCTATATATATAATATATATTTTATTTATTTATTTATTTGATTTTTACTACTGTAGATGCAAATACTACTATTAATATAAATAATATATAATATATATAATATATATATAATATAATAACGAACTATAAAAGATAATCTATTCAAACAACCCAAAAATTAAAATAACAAAGTACTTAATAAAAGATACAAAAAATAAAAAAGATACCATAATAAAAAAAATAGATAGAGCAATTGATAATCAGACCTGGTATATAAATATATATAAAATATAAGATAATATAATATAATCGAGTGTTAGTAATATACAATACAAATATAATTGTTACCGGGGTATAATAGGACATACTATATATTACTATATATAAGATAGATATGTTTATTTATCCTTAGTGTATTTCTTTAACATTTTTAGATTTCAATTCGCATTGGCAATACTTATATATAAGCTACAATAAAAGTATAAAGTATACTACTAGTTAACCCTAAAATAACCTGAATTACAGGCTTACTATAACTAATTGTCACGCAGAAATCCAATACCCCGAAAATAATATATTATATTATATAAAATATTAAGCTGGAAGATACTCAATATTAGAGAACGAGAAAGAGGAATACACACACAACATGGATCAATAAGTTATATATGAGAACTGCTCCTGAGCTCCCCCTCGAGTCCTGAACATCAATGTTCTACTTTATCATCATTAAACTCAATGCTAGGAGAAACCCAAACTTTAGTTGTTGTAAAGAGGAGATAGTTGAACATACAGTATTATAATATACCAATTTAATTTATCCTTATGTGTATTTCTTTAACATTTATTTTCATATATTATATCATACGGTTTATAAAGCTTAATCAGTAACTTGAGAAGCTATTTCGTCTCATTTCAGATCCAAGATATTCGACGTTCAAATGATGAAGAATGATAGCTATAGTCCACACATGCTTGGTGAATGCAGCGTGCCATATAAAGTTACATACATAGAAGCCAATAAAACTGTGCTAAAGAAAAATCCAAATCTTAACTAGTTAATTTCAATATACAAAAGAGAAAATGAAAGGAACATGCAAATATAATGTCCATAATCTTTGGGACAAATGTGATAACAAAATAACAAGGAAAAAGACACATGAACCATAAGATAACAGCTTCACAAGATTATTATCCTAATAAGGAAATAAATAAAAAAAAATCTGTGAGTACAATCGCATTACTTATCCCAAGTCCCAATTTAGGACAAAGGTCCAAGTTTAAGTTGAGTAGTCTTGTGGATTTTGTGGAATTTCAAAAAACAATTATGAAAAGGTTAAAGATGGAATTTGGAAATTTTTGCTCGTTTAATAAGTGAAATTTGTTTTAGTAGTTAGTAGATGTGAGATTTTTTTTAGAGATAAAATGCTCTACCAGCTGTAGATAAAATAAAATCATTTTCTCGTCTCTTCGACATTAGCGCGTGCAAGTGTGTTCAAAATGGTATAGTTGAACGTAATCAATGTCAATGTACCAATGAAAAGAAAATCCCTGTATTGGAATGGCAATTTTGGCTTGATCAAAACACTTCAAGACGCATGATAATAGAAAGGTGGACAAGGAAAGAACAGAGAAAAACATGAAACTTCAGAAAAGGAAAAGGAAACGGTTGCGGTTGAAAGTAAGATGAGACACAAAGATACGCCAAAAAATGTGTAAGTTCAGTGAATTATCAGGCAGTGAAGGCCTAGATGTTCGCGGATACAGAAAAGTACTCACCTTTCTCACTGTAGAAAACCGAGAACAGTTAGAGAATGGATTAGTGAATGGTCACCCATCAAATAGAAACCATAAGAATAAATCGCTGAGTGTGAATAAGCATACTAAAGAAGAAGGTGATAGAGTGTGAGATAAGAGAATAAATACAGCAATAAGAGATAATGACAATAGAGTACTCAATTAGATATAAATGCTCCCTCCCCGTGCAAAGGAACCTCGGACTTCTGGGCACCAAAAAACGTTGTTGATCCAAGTAAGTTACAATGACGCCAAGGAAAATACTGGAGAAGACAAAACAGTCAAGAGAGCATTTGCTGCCAACACAGAGCGATAATTATGTCGTCCATTCGTCTTCGATGCGCACCCTCCAGTCTTATGAGTAGAAGCGTACAATGTCGATATAGCGATGTCAGGTTTGTAACGTCCTAAAAACAGTTAGAGCAAGAACAATTTACGTGACTGGGAGATTGTCATCCTCCAAAAAATGACAAACTCAATCATCATGATTTATAAGCATCGATTCACTATGTTAAATTCAACATAACTCAAAGAGTGAATGATCATCGAGATTGGATCATCTCTAATGACAAATTCTTGAATAAGGTATTATTGATTAAAATTAAAGAACAAAGTAGTCTACAAGAGAGACTTATATAAGTCAAAGCTAAGTAGATTTGACTGATGCAGCCTCCCTATGAATGGTGACTAACTCGAGTGTAAACATACGACATGGATTAATACAAACACCTTATCATACACCTGTTGCGAAGATTACTAATCAAAGACAACTTCATAATGGCTCATATAGGCATGGACCAGTGAAAATAGTATATAATATAAGATGAAATACCAAACACAACTACAAGGAAGTAAGATTTATATGAGTTAGTTCGTGCTATGAATTGAGAAGAGCTAACACAAAATACTGCAACGTATCCACCACACGAAATACAACATGAATGATCATCCTAATAATACACAACCAAACTGCTACCATACAATATTGAATCATCAGACCAAAACCCATTCATTAATTTTTCACCAATTCCACGCTCTGTACCTTGAATTGATATATACATGAAATCACAGCTCAACGAAAGATCTAAGATTACCATAACTCGACCAAGCCTTGTTATATCACATACACAAATCTGTTTATTTAATTCAGCGATGTACCCATAATACCTATCATATCAAAAAATGCCATGGGCTATCTTCGAAAAATTGCAGCAGCCGGATAGCGGCATAATAACATGCACAATGGTCAGACACCTCACTCTAAGACTACACTAATGACCTTTCCTAGTGTCACCGCTCTTCTAAACAGAAAATAGTGCACTGTCATCCAAGTGAAAATCATCCGCCTGAGCGTGATTAGGCGTATAACTCCTCCGTACTTGGGAACTATGTCTATATGCGCGCCCAACACCATAGTGTCATACTACGCATAATCCGCTTCCCATCCCTTCTGTCAAAATGAGGCTGCAAAGAATTTTCACCTTTTAATGGTATTCACCATACACTCTACACAAGCCTCTGGCCTGAGCACACGCTAAACTACACCACAACTGCGTCAACCTCACAGTATCTACTCTCTAAACAACTCCTATTTTTGTCATCCAGAAAACTTTTGCTTAGACTCAACGAGTGCTGAATAGTGCTAGTACATCTACATAAACTTTACTATCTACCATACAGACAAATCTCAACGGGAAACCAAGTTAAGAAGCCAACTTTTATACATTAGGTCCAAACCGCACCAATATCAATCACAACATATGCGCAAGAGCAGTGAGAAGAGAAACAAAATTCCATCCACCAATGTGCAAGTTCGCTGCTTTGATAAAAGGTAGCTAAACGTCAAAGTAGCTAAACGTCAATCTCAACGCCACTTCCTACATGGAAATGAAAGACTGGGGGAGTACTCCTATCCACCCCCCCCCCCCACCTATCTTCTTCTGCGAATATCCGTGAGGTTATATTATGTATTAGCGTTCATTACATGCAATCATGAGATTACATACCTCCCTACCAAAGTATCTCGATTGCTCAATTACCATGGTCATGTTCTCGAAAGCATAATAATTGTGATCACATACTTTTTCACCTGTTTCTCTCTCAGTAGGAGATCTGTTGGTCATACTTTATCCGGACATATTGCGATGCAATCATAGCCTAAATCCTAACAAACCAAATCAATAGTCCAATCATACTCGTAATCGAATAATACCTTCATTGAACACAATGTGACAACAAATACAATCTGAATCTCCTCTAATGAGATTAATATTGCGCAGGTGATGACCATTATGGAGAGCAGAATAAGAAGTAATGGACTGGTATCTAGAGACAAACTGTCTCACTAGTCTGTATATACTGGCTATATATATATTTTGTTTAACTCAAAATAGAATCTAAAGTGTAAAGCTAGAGGACTCGGAGTGCGTATTACGTGGTAAAGAAACATAAAGTCTCTGATGAAAGATACTTACTTTTAAATCACAGGTGTAACTACAGTTGATATCTAGTTCCATAAGAATGCATACACCAAGACACTATCATATAGTTGTCTCTAATGCTACTGACACTACAACATTATATATGGTATTAATTATAATTTCATAATACCCTATTACAGGCGTTGGAAATAATAATATATATATATATATTTTATCTAATTATTATATAATACGTATAAGTTCCCATCCATCATAATCAGATTACTTCCTATATAACTATATATATTATATTATTTATCCCATAAATCTCTAATATATTAATAAGTTATCTAGGTACATAAACTATCTTACTCATTCAAATACTTTGATAAATGATTATTATATAAGGTATATAATCTATACTTATTATATAGGTAAATCCTATGAAAAGGATCCCTGAACAAACATAGTAATAAGATAAGCTACGAACAAATACGATATACTGATAATAAGGTATATATAAGAATATATATATAATGCATACTCGCCCCAAATAATAAAGTAAAAAAAGTAATTAGGACTAATATATACATAGAAGGTATGTATATATATATAATTAACCTATATTTTTCTGAATAAAATTTTTTACATTCATTATGCAATGAATGGAGTCTTTAAAACATATTTTATTTTATAACTATTTTTAATTAATATTTTTTGTCTCTTTATTAGGAATGGATACTTCACCTTGCGTTACGTACAGCCACGAGACGCTTGAGTCGATATGGTTGCCAATTGTCAAACTCATCCTCCAATGCGCTATTGGGTGTTAAAAAAAACCATTAACATACAGAGGTAATATAGCTTTAACGGTAAAAGTTACTTAACGGCCACACGGAAAGGGAATGTTTGGATAAAAAAAATTTTTTTTTCACAGGTAGCATCTATGATACATTAAATAAAATGTTTTTTAGAGGCGAATGATTTTTTTCTATGGGTTTCCCATCAACCTACCTAACCTAACCTACCATAACCTAAAATTCAACCTAACAAAACATAACATAGCATAACCTAGCATAACCTACCCTCATTTCACCCCTAGAACATTAGGGGGAAAAATTCATTTCGCCCCTAAAACATCTATATATGTTAACATAGAGGCTACCTGTGAATTTTTTTTTTTTTGATTTCTACTCCCGTTCGTGAATCCGTTAAGCAACTTGTATTTCTTAGATTCCAGAATGCAGGGATGTATTAAGAGCAAGGGTAACAAAAGATAGATAATTTCCCAATGATATAAAGTATTATTTTCTAAAGCTGAAGCTAAGGCATTCTTAATACTCCTATTGCTTCTTTCAATGTATGGATTAGATTGGGCGTGGAAAGTAGTTGTGTAGTGGAGTTTACATTTATAAAGTTCACAAGTATCTTTAAAGAGTTTGGAGCGAAATTGTGTACCATTATCAACTGTAATGTGGAGAGGTGCTGAAAATCTTGTTATATAATCAATAAGACAATTTACTATAGTTTCTTAATTTATATAGGAAATAGGATAAATATGAAAAAATATTAATGATTCAATATTGAAGAGAAAATATCAATATACTAACCAAAAAAATATTTTAAAAAATTTCAATACTAACGAAGTTAAAAAGTCGGATTTATATAAGTTTGGAGAGGAACACGGGCTTTAATATTATAAGGCGATATTCTACAAATAAGGCAACTTCTCAACATACTCTTTATGTCTTTATTATGTTAGGCCAGTAAAAAGGTTTTCAGATCCTTTTGCAATCTTTTCTGAAACCAGAATGAAAATTTAGATGAGAATCGTGTGCTTATGTATAAGGCAGCGGGTATTAAAGAATGGGGAATTATGACAGCTTCCATTATAGGTCTTATAATATTGATTTCTGAGTAATTAAAACAATTATGATCATTAGCAAAATGATCAAAATCTATATCTCAGGAACTCCAGTGATTCTCGAAATAGTAGACTCGCGTCCAAAGGGTCATTAAGCTGCTCTGATAGCGCAGAGCAAATGGAATGGCTAAAGTTAAGTTACAATAATAACTGATATTCTACTAAGTGCACAGAATTACATGCATCACTAGTCCTTGACCTTGAACTATTATCAGTAAGTCAGAGCTGGATTCCTTCATTGAGCTTGTTTTTGTGACAGGGTGTTATAGTGAAATAATATCTTAATTTGCTGTTTATTGGTTTTAACATGTCTGAATTTAGGACCGGTTATAATTTTTTTTACGTTATCAAAATGTGCTTATGATAATTAAGTCCAATAGCTCTCTGTCCGTTGGCTGGTAGTTGGTCGGAATTGGGTAAGTCGATGTTAATAGTATGCATGGGCTGCTTATCCTCTTCTGAGTTAACATGAAA
>JABUQX010088415.1:0-17500 GCA_015478945.1 Trachelipus rathkii
ATAAGAAAAAAAAAAAAAAAAAAAAAAATAAAGTAAAATTATATTTAAATATTTAAGTATATATACTTTCTTGCTAGGTAGACTGTAGGGTAATTTATGCTCTGGTGAAAACCTCTCCAAGGCTGATTACTTGTCTATTTCATTTTTTGAAATACATTTACTAGAATGTAAAACTACATGGATGAGTTTAATTTTTAAAATAGGTAAAACCATAATAAATATGATAAATATAATAAAAATGTAATTTTTAAGTTTTTTTTTTTCACTACCCACGACATATTCTTAATTGGTCACAGCTTATATAGTTGAACTCACTTAGTCCTTCAGATTATAGTAGGGTTCTACTCGTTGTTTTTGAGTTAGCATAAGGAGGATAATTTAGTAACTCAATAATGCATGTGTATATGATTTTATTAACTAATAAATAATAAGTAGTATATCCCTTACCTTAAAAAAATAATGTGATATGGAGTTAAGTGGGGGACATAACTTAATAAAGGGTAAGGTAATATTTATTATTATATTTATATATATATATATATATATATATAATTAATATATATATTACTATTATATTATATAATTATTTAATATAATTAATAATATATTATATATATTATTATATTATATCTATATATATATATATTATAATTATTATTTAATATAATATATATATATATATAGTATATATATATTAATATAATATAATTTAATATAATAAATATATTATAATACTTAATATATTTATTATATATTATAATAAATATATATTAAATAAATTATATTATAATTATGCACTAATACTTATTATATATATGGGCGTAGGCAGGGTGGGGGCCTTTGTCCCCTATCCTTAAAATCATTAGGACGAAATAACAATATGATAACCATTATATAATATGGTAGACCAGCCTCCCGAAAGACATCATGCATGTAACTAAAAATATAATTATATATTAACAGCTACATTAATAAGAAAAAAAATAAAATTTATTTGATTTTAGCAATTTTTTTTATTAATTTCATCGATAAAAATGTCAATAGAAATATATTATTATTTATTCTATTATATATTTATATTAAATAAAACTACCTAATTAAAAGTAACTTTAGTAAATAATCCTTAGATCTGGCAAGCGTCACGGTGATGATTGCACAGCCTTGGAGAATTCCCTGCATACTTTAATTCAATCGAGAGTCAATTTAGAGTTACCAATAATTAAAGTAATTATTATATTATTTTACACATTTGGAGATAAATATTATTAGTTTTATATTTATATTACTTTTTATTTATATTCACTATATGTTAGGGGGTTCGATATGATGACCGTATAGAGAGGGACAAGAGGGTAAGGTAGACGTAAGGTCAAACTCACTATACCCGTTCGTACCCCCGTAAGGATATATTATACCAAGAGAAACCTACTCATAGACTTACTGTCACATTCGTTTCTTTTTGAGTATTTAACCCGTGAGGGTAAATCTTACTTTATTGATTTTAAAAAAGAAAAAAAATTATTCAAACATTATGGTCAACCTATATATTTGGCGGTGCTCACTCTCACTTAGGTTAGGCTCTAGAGCATTCTACGCATTATATTCTTCAGAAAAAACCCGGTAAATATCATACAAGTTTATCCAAAGTAAACATTTATTTTAACTATTTTAAATTTTTAAAAACTCGTTTATTATATTTTTTTATTTTACTTATAAAATTTTCCACTTAAGGTTATTTAATAAAAAGGTGTCAGCCGCTTGAGGTTAATTTACATTTGATGTTGTGATAATCAAATCTTACCTTTGTAAAAACATAAGTTATAAAGCTTTGTATTTATTATAGTTTTTATTTATAGTTACAATTGATCACAGTGATGCATATCCGGGATGGTACGGAACCCTATTATATTTTATTGCACTTTAGACGTATATATAACTAAACGTTTATTATTTATAAGGGACTCATTAATTAGTAGACAAAATTTACCTGATATAAAAAGATACTATAATTCTATATATTACGAATAGATAATGAAAGGAAGTAAATAATATATTGATATTACATAAACGTATTAAATAATTATAAATACATTTTACATTTTTTTCTTAAATTAAGTTATTTTATATTTGTATATATTCTGTATTATTCACTATTGGCCTTATCAGATATACAACTTTAAGGTGTGATGGTTTAATTATATACATGACAGCTTTCTATCTGACTTTAGTACTTCTTTCATTACTGACTAGAACTTACTCAGTATTTAATGATCGATTAGCGATCTTGGCGGCCGCCAAAGCTGACTATAATTTATATATATATTTTTATATTAAAAATATTATAATATTATTATTATATATATATTATATATATATTATATTATAATTATTATATATATGGATATATTTAATTTAATATATATTATATATATATACTATTATAATATATATATATATTATATTTATATTATATATATATATATATTATATAGTATATTATATAATATATAATATTTAAAGTGATCTAATAGGGGGCTATCATATTTTATTTATTTACTCAATTTCTATTAAAGGTTAACTTATTATTATAATAATTTCATTAGTGGGGGTTTCTTTCTGTGGTCATCTTTCCTTACCATAATTTGTTACGTCCACAAAGAATGGGAAGTAAGGTTGCGTGATTTCGCATGCATAGGTAAAAACTAAAACAGTCTAGATCAACTTAGATTAGAGAATTGACGTAATAATAGTACGAGGGAAAAGGAGGAGAGACCCTCAAACGGATGCTATTTACACGAGACAGGAAAAATGGAAACCTGCAGCGACCTGGGAACCATGCTTCACACTGATGGGTGTTATCGATAGGAAAGCTCTTACGATTCGCAGTCTAGAGAATGAATGTCCATCACCTTTGCAAATATTATTCTCTCATAGGGAATTAAAAGAAGAGACAGAACAATGGGAGACCTTCTAAACTAATCGTTGATTCATCCATCATTATCTTTTCTCGTCAGCCTAGAATAAGCTTGTAAGTTAACTTCATGGGGACCCTCTTTCACCCCAGGTAGTGGAGGCGACAAATCCAATCGAACGGTCAATGTGCCACTCTTACTAATTTTACGCACCAAAATGGTTCCGCACATGTCATCAAAATTACTGCATCCTAGGATGCTCAGCTACGAAACGCACACACACTCTCTCTCTCACATACTCAGCGCCTCCAAGTATACATACATACTATTTGCATCTCTTCACACTGGTCTACATTCCTATTGAGCTATTGCGTCTTGAGCGGTGAGAGTCTGTCTATATTGCGCACATATTTTTGCGTGATACTCTCGGTCGAGACTCAGTCGGATCCCCATACTATACTCACCTTCTCCACACTACATAGCAATTCAACCGCATATATAAAACGCAAGATTTTTCTTTGATCTAATAAATCATAATAATTTGATTAAAATCAAAAGTAACCAGTAAGGATGTATGTTACAACCAGCTCAACAAGAGAACACTTGGCTATTTATATACCTCAGGTACATCATATGTGAGCAGATCCAATATTCTCTGCACTTAAACTTCTAGGGTGTGAGAATTGAAAAAAGCAAAGCATCAAGACTGCGCCTGAAGACAACGACACAGAAACCAAACCGAAACTTCTATACTAATTAACAGTAATACATAAAGATGGTCCTGCATTTTAATCTAATTCTTCTCAACATCTCCTATACACTTAGACTCACTATAAGATATATAGTTCTCCATGTAATTCTGAACAGCGATATCTAAGATGGGAGAGGTTAAAAAGATCGCATAAAAAGCCTTAGATCTCCACTAATTTAAGAAGAGTAGGCTTCGATGTATGAACCACCTCCTCCCCGCCTAGATATGTGATGCCATTCTTACCCACGGTTTACAATCCTCCTTAATAACTCAGTAAGTGAATTGGGGTGGTTGTGAAAAACTCTGGTTAGGTACCGTCCTCTCCCTAAGAATTCACCAATCCCCTAGATGGCAAATGTTTTAGTTAATTGAATAATTATGATTCTTGCACAAGAAAGATCGAAACAATGCAATAGATAGTCCTCTATTACTATATCACTAATTTTAACATCTAATGATACTTTAGCGAGAGACGAAAGGTTGAGTGCGTGGTTTATTATTGTTATGTTTAAAAATATATATATGGTCCCATAACATTATATATATTTTGTTGTGGCAAATTTTATTGTCATACTTCAGACAGTTTAAGAATGAAATTGCAAAACGTAAGTTTATCTTGAAGGCTTTGCAAGTGCGAACAACTTGAAGGAAAGATCCTATAATTTACTGTGGTCCATTCCGGATATTGCTTAATACCACCTCTGTGTCAGTATTTATAATATATTTATAATATATATATATATATATATATTATATATAATATATATATAATATAATATATATATATACTAATAATAGTAATTACTAATTAATATATATTATTTATTATTATATATATAATATATATATATATATAATTATATAATAGTAGGGGTCTCAATATTGGAGGCCCAAGTTGGTGGTAATAAAATGATCACCCAAATTTGTTTACTCCATATTGGATGACCTCTATTACCCTTGGGGTAAAAAATTGATAACTCAATTTTTACCTGCCCGTTTGACCTTTTCTGACCGCCACGCTTGTTCCTTATGGTACTTCTTTTAGCCTGAGTGACCTTTTTGGCCTTTGACCTTTTTGAGACACCCTAATTTTTTTTGAAGAACCCATTTTTTGAGAACCCTCAATTTTTTAGAGAATCTCTAATTTTTTTGTAACTCCTAATTTTTTGAGTAACCTTGATTTTTGAGAAACTCCTAATTTTTTGGCTAACCGCTATTTTCTAACCCTCGGAGAAGGGTGCGCCAATCTGGTTGCGTCAGCAAACCGTCGTTAACGTACCCATCTCTGAATTTTTCGATCGATCCATGGGGTCAACTTTGTTGCCACGGTAATGTTTTGATCTTCTATGTTAGGGGCTTTAGCGCCTTATTTTTGATCGTCTTTAACCTTTTTGTCATTCCCTTTCTTCCAAATGCTTTGAACATGATTACTTCATGGGGTCAATTTTGACCCACTTAAATTTTGTCCTCATGGTTCCAATTTTGACCCACAGTAAGTTTATTGTCCTTTTCCTTTAGGATGGTTAGCCCTTTTTGTAGTCTTTAACCTGTTTACCAGTGATATTTAGGTCTCTTGACCTTGCCATAATTAGCCATGGGTTCATTTTTGGCCCAACGCTAATTTTTACCTGAATGGTCACTCGTTGCCCACCCTGTCACATATTCGTTCCTAACTTGTTACTGTCAATGTATGGACCGTACCTCTACTTGACACCCCTCACACACGACACACACACACACACACTACACTGGACAACACCACGCACTTTACACTTTAGACAGACATTCATCTAATGACCTGTACATTTACCTTCATAGATTCACTTACAATTTACACTTATAATCACACGTTGCCGGGGCGCACACACATACTATTCCCCTTGACGATTAACATTGGGTTTCAATTTTTTGCTCACGTAGTAATTTTTTGTCCTTCCTTAGGGACTTTAGCCTTTTTTTGGTGTCTTATACCTTGTTTGAGCTCATGTGAATATTTCTGACTTGACTGCATATACATGGTGCAGTATTTTTGACTCCACGCTATGACGTGATTGGCTTTGATGGTTTCCTAATCACCTGTATCGAAAGTATGCTAGTGATGTCATTAGCTGTTTAGTACTTAAGTATAGTAATGAGTGCCCGAGTGAGTGTCCAACGCAGTGCCAATGGATGTGCGGATGGGTTTAAGTGTGAGGTGCAATGGAGTGCTAAGTGATGTCCGTGACGAGCGTAGCTTCTTGAAGTGAGTGCTACATAGTGCCTAAACGCGTGCCCCGAGATGCAGTTGCTACGCCACTGCTTAGGTTTTCGTCAGAAGATCGGGGCGGTCAAAATTATTTAACCCAGCTGTCTGCGCTTCGTAGCGGATCGCGGCTTCCAGATTCGCGTAGAGACATAGGGTGGCTCGCCATGGAACAATTGATATTGTGGGATGTGGGCTGCGTTTAGTTTGTGGTTCGTACGCTCGTAGCGCTGTTTGAACGTCATCAGAGTTGTATCGCTAGATATGGCGGTGAAATTGTAGGTGGGTTGCATTTACAGATCATTGGTCTATTGTGAATGTCGTCACACGTGTACTGGAGCCAAGTTGTGGGAGTTTGTGTGCTCATTGTTCTCTCGTTTTACATCTGAATAGCTATGGCTACAGAGATTGGTGTGATGCATTTCGCTGACATAGAGATTTTCATCCGCACGTTATACAGCGTGTTGCGCCGTGCACAACGTTGTTGTTCACGATGTGAGGTGTGCCGGCTCATGCTGACTCTCGGTGTGGAGTGTCAGGGCCATGTCTGCAGTTGGTTATAGTCTCACGCACGAAACCTGCTCGCGGCGTTGCGCGCCCTGCATGGCTCTCAGTAGTATATTTAACCGCTTTCCTGGTGTGTGCGGGTACTATCGGTTCTGGCTGGTGTGGCTGCGGGTTCAGTGCTCAGCCTGGGTTGCGGCGGTCGGGAGTTGTATGCGCACCTAGGTTCGGCGACAGCGTGTCTCGGCGTCTGGCACCTTTGCGGGTGCGGTTCCGCGTTCTTGGGAATAGCGTGGAGATGTAGTTTGCGGCGCGTGTGTGCGTATGAGACAATGTCAGGAAATAAATTTGTTGAATACTAATATGTCGAATCGTGTGGTTGGTATAGTGCTCATTTCATATCTATGCGAGTTCGTATTGTTCAGTCCTCTCGTCTTTAGAACGGTACAAGTATTGGTAATTCTACCATGAGGTTCTAGTTAGTGGTTTCCTTGCATGGCATTCTTGTTTAGTTTACTTTAGGGCATACTATGGATATGGGTAAGCACTCGAGCCTTTTTTAATAGTCTGGTAAAACACTATTATTGGCCTCTCTTCTTCTATGTGACTCTTTGTATAGTAAGGGCTAGTAAGAGTTAGAGACACACGCCTAGAAGATTAGTGATAGTATGCAGGGGGTTGTGATTAATTTACGGACGCGTGGGGTTCTCGCTTACACAGGGATTAGTTGCCTTTTGGGGTGGTCTTTTACTGGGCTCTATTAGTTCGCTTACTTTATGCTTGATTGCGGTGCTTGGGCTTTAAGCGGTGTGTTGTCATATTTTATCTGGGCTTAGTGGACGTTTTCTGCTTTAACTCTAGGCTGGTTTAACTTGTTCTGTCGTGGAGTGTTTAGCTGTGTGCTTTATATAATGCTTCGCGTGCTGTTAGACTGGTTGTGCATTTAATGTCTTGGCTAGGGCTCTTTTATTACTGGTAGTTAATGATCTCGCTCGGAGCAATTACATTACATATGTATTGTTTTATGGAAGCGAGTCTAACGGCAGCATAAGGAGCAGTTAGGGTAGCGGTACCACTACTTGCCTAGCACCTTAGGTGTGGTGAGTGGACACAGGCTCGGTTGGTGTGTTGACTCCGTCTTTACTGGCTTTACTTTCTGGCTTACTGTGGCTGTTATTAAAGGGAGTTGGTAGCTGGCTTTAGATTGGTTTTTATCTCTCAGAATTGTATTTATTGAACATTGATGTGGTTTTCTTTTATATTTGTTTTTATTTTTTGTTGTTGATTATTTACTTTTTATTATTTATTTCTATTTTTTTTATATGTTTTGTTTTTATATCAAGTTACTTCATATCGTATTCTTCTATACTCTAACATGGTCACTGCGGATTAATTGTGGACAATGTCATGAAATTAGCATAGCAGAACACGGGCACTAAGGCAAGAATGCGAAATAACCAGAATAAATGTTTCTGGTATATGTTAGGTCACATCAGTTGGGTTAGTGAGTTTTGTTATAATATTTGTAACGAAATTTTTATTAAAAACCTTTATATAGTACGTATTTTAATGGGAAGTAAAGATCTGGCGTTTTTTTCATTTTTAAGCAATGTTATTACATAATCAGAATGACTTATAAATATCATTGACATAACAATAATTTTTAGCATCAAATTATATATGTTATCAAGTTTTATTAAAACATTACATTATTAAAATAATCATATGTAATGTAAGATAAAGTACATATAGACTCCAGCATATAAATTGGAATATATAGGGTTGAACAGGAAGACGTAATAGTTTTTAAGTCACAGCTTACTTATTATATTTTTAAAAATATAAGTTGAATATAATTGATTATTCAATATAGGAATTTTGAAGTTCAATTAGTGTAATCAATTAAATGTGAAAGTATCGTTTTTTGGCTCTATATAATCGGATTAATCCAATTGTCCTGTTGAGGTGATAATGTGGACGGGAGGCATGGATGTTAGTTTTGAATATTAGCAGGTTATCTGTCTCTCAACGTTTATCAGAATTTTATTCTCGTTATATTATGCAAACATGACGCTAAAGCGAGTTCATTTTTAAAAACAGCCGATTTTATTCTTTCCGCTTCATTCATTTCTTAATAGATTTCAAAAGTTACGTTGCGTACTTCTGTTCCATTTCAATGATTTGGATGATGCCCATAATAGCTTCACTACAGTGATGTGATTGTAGAATCGATCAAAAGAGAGATTTTAGTCCTAGGGTGTCCCTTTTCTCAAAATGTTTTAAAATGATAGTGCATTACAAGTTAAAAGGTCGTGCAGTTAAGATCATAGGCGTATAATACTATTCTTGCGGTAATTTGCTTTCAAGATTTAAATTCTGTCCTCGGCTATCAGTTACATGATACGATTTGTGCTTATTAAGTCTAAAAAGGTCGAGTACAGATGGATTAGGTCTCCGTTGTATTATTACTATTTCATAGATGACGTCCGTAGGCATGTGCCATCACTTATGTATACTGAATATACCGCTTTAAGTCCGAAGGGTGGTGATAATTGTATAGGGCGACTTTTATAATTTCTGCCGAGAGGCTTCAATGCTCTATCAATTCCTATTAATTTACTTTTCTGGGTAAATTTCCGTTTCACAAGGTTAGTGGAGTATTGAGACTCTCGATATATCCTTGAGTGATGAATTTAAATATCTTTGTTTTCAACTCTCTTCTTGTAATGGGTACTTTGCTGTAGTATTCAATAGAGATTTTTCATTTTCCAAATGACGCTGTGGGTGATGATATTTCATCTTTTTCTAAAACTGTAGTAGTATTATAGACTCCAATCAGTTGAAATCATGGTTTCTGGGACCATTACAGGTTCTGTAGCCAGTAAGGCTACTTTTTTAATTTTAATGTAGCAATTTTTAGATTTGCCGTGATTAAAATGATTCTATGTCATCTACAGATGGTAGCTATGAGTTCTTTCTTAGAGAGAAGAGTATTTTGTTTGCGGCTCTATTTTATAATCGATCCTGTAAAATTCATAAGTCTTTATTTATTACTCTTAGCTGCTTTATCTATTTATGTTGCAGCTTTCATCTTTGAAGCTATAAAATCCACATGATTGGAGATTAGATTGTTTAGCATTCGTCTGAGATAATTTTATACAAATTGTCTATGATGAGCTTCTATACCTAGGATAATTAGCCGTCTGATTGCACCATTGAGTTCCGTTAAGATAGACCTTCAACCCTGGGTAAAACATGTATAGATGCAAGGAAATTGATTCTGTATAGTACTATATGGTCCTCAGCCCGTTGGAAGGATTGTACATCAGTGGTTTTGTTCTAATTTTCGTTTTTACATATAAAAACACATTAGAGGGGTCTAGGTACTGATCAGAAGTGCCTGGAATATTTGAACTCTAGAGGCACATCTGTATTGGTAATTGAATGCAAAAGATTAATACTGATAAAGTTGGACTGCTAAACGCTAATTCTGTGTAGGGTTCATTGAGAAGAGATCCAATTCACTCTTACAAAAATCAGGACTAGAAGGATGAAGGAAAATGCATCTTGCATGTGCGAACTCTTGGCCTTATAATGAACATTTTCATGAAAAACCTTACTTGATATATCACAGCGTCGTATAAAAGTTATCAGTTAGTAGTTAAATAGCAAATACATCAATACAATTTTCTTCTTTAGAGTTTTTTTCGCTTAGTCTTTTTCTTTATGACAATCTTCTTGTTCCCTCGACCCTTTGTCCTGACCATTTTACGTCTTATTTTTAAACGCTTAACATCATCCAAGCATCTCATCTTGAAACATCGGCTATACGTCTTTTAATGCTGTACGAGGATTATTTTCCTGCAGCAATATCTTGAATAGTTTGCGCAACCCTGTTCTTATAGCTTTTTAACCTATATATTCCCCGCCTTTCCTGAGTAAGGCCGTTGCACTTTCTCTCATAGCTTTGCAAAAAAATCCACCAAGACATACCCTCTGCTTTTTGTTCCCTGAATACCCTTTTCTTTCGTCCATTATTACAGACGTAATCTTTCTTATACTATCTTACAACTGTGAGAGGTACTGGTTGAACTGAATTGAAAAATACTATCTGACTAGCAACTCTTATATAATTCCATTTATGCTGTAATTACTGGCATCTGTTCTTTCTATATATGGAACTTTGCATAACAAGCACCGTGTGTAAACGGAATAAGGATTTCCTTCTACATCTTTTATAGTGCACGTGCTACAGAGTAAATTTGGATCTATTCAAGGAGGTAGATATGCACATTAGGAATGTATAACTTTACTCTCTTGGAAAATATACACCTAATAAGGAGCTTTAGTTTACCCTACAATCATTGATGTTCAATTATTTGTATATAATAAGCCATCACCTGGATGATTGAGCATCTCGGATTGGGTAAACATGTATAATGCAGTACTCGTCTGCTTCATCTTTTTGTTCATATGGAGTCATTGCGGTTATCTCTCCACAGATAACTTATGAACCCTCTCACATAGAGGGATTATCATGTGAAGTATAGTCCAATCAGCAATCACGTCTACGAATATGTCTGATACGTTGCCATGGTGATCGTTCGAGAAAAACATGTTCCGCGGTCTCGTAGGTTTACATTTACTTTTGAACTTAAAGATATTATTACTTTTATCTTCATAGGTACGCATTTCAGTTTTGTATACCAGTCCCTTACACAAATACTCATATCAAAAGAGAAACGTTTCAAATGACTAAAAATAGCAAGGCAGACCGCCATTTAAAATAAGACCGTCGCAGAACATTCTTCATGCAAGGTATTCTTTTGTAGCAATGGTGGCTCGTATTCCTCTTTTTGCAATTTGTAGGTTCTTTTCAGAAAACGGAGTCCTTCGCTCTGTAATATGTTTCACACACATTTACACTTCTGTACATCCGTTCTCCAGAAATAGATTGTGAGGCAAATTTCTATGTCCGTATTTTAATACATTTCACAATAACTCAACTTCGTATGCCCTCTCTTCAATCGTCTTGTATAAAGATTCCATTAGCACAGTTTGTAAAATCCGAGAGTTTACTATCAGGATGTAAATCCAAGAGGCTGAAGAAGGCAGAGTGTATATAAAAAGTGATCTACACACTCTCCATGATTATAATGACAACTGATTAATGATTCTTAACTTCACTTGCTTTTATATAAGTATTAAACTTGGCGGGATATCCCCTCCATTTCACAAGTAACTGCTTATTTTTTCCTTTACCTCTCGTAGCTAATATTTTTTCAATTTTATATATTCATGAGTTACAGGATTGAACCTTACTTTTTGTATTTCCTGTTTATAAAATCCGCCTTTTATTTTTTCACCATTTAAATCTTCCAGATAATATAACTTTAAACTATCACGACTGAATGGTTGGATATTGTGGACTTTAAAAAACTTCCGTAGTCCAACCGGATTCATAACCTTTTCTAAACCTTTCTTCGGTTTCGAGAAACTCTTACATAATCGTTTACGGCTTTATTCCTGATATACTCTTTAATTTTTGTTTCTTTTTCACCCAATAAGTGTGCCATACGTTCTCGTAGTTTTTGACATCTCTAAAGGAGTTGACTTTATAGTCCTCAATGGTAAGACCTGTTATAAGCAGATAAGCCAGATCGTCAGTATATAAGTATTATTTAAAAAGTATTCATTTTTAGTAAAATATCCTATGCCATGCGTTCTTTAAATAGTACGTCTGGACTCTTTCATCTATGCCGCTTTGTTTACGGAAAATGTATTGTTATAGCTTACCATACACCCAGAGCAGCTCCTGAAACCTCGCCTCCTTGATTCCCCATTTCCTGAAGCTGTCCAAAATGATTTAGCGTTGTTCTCGCGCTCGTCCTCTATACGTTTCAGTACAGCCTCGGCAATCTGTAGCATGATCTTTTACTCTTTTAATTGGTTTCAACCATAAGTATCTAGAGTATACTGTGAATTGAAAAAAGTAAAATATTGAATAACCTTCAATTAAGAGCTGGTATTTAATCATTCCGAATAAAATCTAACTGCCAATAGTGCTATCCGACTGCGGAGATATGGTTTCGTGTCAGGAATTTTTCTTACAGGTTTATGTAGATGTAAATGCCTCTCTTCACCCTCCAAATTTGCTTTTAACTCTTTTTTCTCAATATTAGGATACCTTAAAGCAAACCTAGTGAAGCCCCCAAAACTATTTGGCTCCCTCAGATTGAAGTAATACTTATCAACTACCTCCTTCGCCGCCATGTTGTCTACTGACACACGTGTAAGCGTTAATTATATAATATATATATATATATTATATATATATTAAAATAAAGTAGTTACTTAAAAATATTAATTTAATATAGTATTTCCTAAAATAAACTCTATATATATTATATATATATATATATATAGTATACTATATATATATATATAGTATATATATATTATATTATAAGTTTGTCACAAACATGTGATATAGGCCACAAGGGAAAAAAGAAAGAGAAAAAAGATTTAAAATAACATTTATTTATAAATCAAACAATTACATACTAAATAAATAATGATGAATTACATAATTACGATTTTAATCCAAACTAACCTTATTATAAGGTGGTTTTCTTAGTCGTGCTCTGGTAACACGTTTAAATTTTCCTGACTGCGTAAAGAAGTGCCTGATGAGCTTGAATCAGGTCTACGGTGTCATGGGATATTACTAAGTCTGCTAATTCGGCTTGTATTTAAGATTAAAGTTTGGGGAAAATTAAAAGTCTGAAGTTCTTGTTTGATATCATTTCATCCTTTTACAGGTCCTTTCTTCCAGTTACGTGAGAGATCAGGTTCAAATCCACAATATTTGATCCATTAACTATTTCATCATCATTACGGATTGCTGTCCTGCTCATTCAAGAGTTAATTGGTCCGCTTTTAAAAATATTGATATAAAGCTTATTCCTGATTTAACGCACTCTAAGTTAGGTAAGCTCCTCCTCTAGGATATTTTTTAATTTATCTTCCATTTTTCACTTCAAGGTTTACTGTCATTAGGTATACTCCCATCATCGATTGGGGTGGGGTTACCGGACATACGTAGTGGATTGAGTGTAGGTGCAAAGTCCTTAAAGATCTATCAATTTTTTGTATGCATCCTGGTACATAAGATGCGTTTCTCATGGATTTTAATGTCTGAATTTAATATTCCTGTTACATCTTCTTCTCATGATTTGGTTATCTGTCACTTAGGACATATCAGTTAGGAGGTAGAGGCTGCTTTGAAACATACATGTCTCTGCATGGGATCTAATGATCTGTGGTGAACATTGTTGCTCGTCGATTGTGAAAAGGTTGTAATGTCATGCATTGGGCTGGTAATATCTGCGTGTATGGGGTTGTGAAATGATTGAAACTGTGTGGGATTGCGCAGTTGTGGCGACAATAACTGTCCAACTGAGGTTGTGAATGATGAGCCTAGAGACTGAAGTTCTGTACGATGCCTTGGTAAGTTATTATACTTCATTTTCTCATACTCAATATTTTGGAAGTACAGCAACCTTCTTCATTATGGGGACAACCAACTTAGTTATCAGGGGAGCTATACGTAAGAGTAATCGGCAGAATTACTCCTCAGTTTTCATTAGTAACTTCTGTCTTTTTAATTTCTTTTAGATTTCCAATCTCCAGACCACACCATAGGGCAAAAAGGAACCTATACACGAACGTAGCTTTTACCTCTGAGCCTGTTAAAGGAACATTCCTTTATAAGATTTCAACGACTTCAACATAGCAACTGGGATAATTTCTCATCCTCCTAAATTAGTTTAACGTTTTTCAGATGTTTCAACTTTTTAAACTGTTTTTATAAGAGGTAAATACTTTTGCAACTAGAGCACCTCATTATTCAGGGTTGGTATATCACGTTCTATCTCATAGGGAGAAATGTGGTACGGAGTCAGCATCTGTGCGTGTTTTTGGGGTGAGGTTCACACATCAAATAACCGTGGGGGATTGAAGTATATCTCTTTATATACTTAAGAACTCTTTCCTTTGAAAAGGAAACATTTGAGTTGCAAATACATTAATTTGACTCATGTCTCTTCTCTTCCCAAACAACAGTAAATACTGGTGTGTTTAAAGAAACAACATTTCGCATATGCTTGCTTTGATGAAAAATTTTCTGTGTTGTTATGAAAAACACAGAGATATTTAGATGGTGAAATAAACTTGTGAACGCTTCTGCTATTTCCAATTTCAATTTGTGCTTAAATCATCTAATACAATAATTTTGTGGCCTTGTATATTGTCCAGTGATCTAATATCGTATATGCCTTCATGAAATTGAATCACATCTTTATATTCTTTAAATTTTTCCTGATAAACATTATAACAACACCATATTATTTTTACAGGGGTTTGTTCAAAAATCTCCATTTCCTTTAAAATATTTAATAATAGAAAGGTTTTACCACAGCCTGTCGGGCCAGCTACAAGACATGTAGCCGGAGGTCTTCGGAGACGTAAATTTCCTCCCACAGCCATACTCGGTCCAAGTAGATAATAGAATAATAGTTTAATTAAAGCAGTAAAGCAAGCTAAATTCAAAACCTTACTAAAACCCTTTTGTTGCTAAGCAACACCTCTAATTGATTTACTGTTTGTGAGCTTGTTGCCTTATGAGAGGGTGCTAGGACGAATATATTTATTTTAATAAAATTCGTAACAATTTTATTAAACTAAAAATGTTTATATAACAGAAACTGCTGTGTGTTTTTATTCTTACTTTAAAAAGTCCTAAATATGAAAAGAGTATTAAATACAAAATAAAATACGAAATAATAATATAAAAGTAATAAAACAAAATAAGAAGATATAAAAAGAAAACATAATGTTAATAAAATATATAATAAAACGTAAAGCAGAAAGTTAAAGAAGTAAAGCAGAAAGTTAAAGCAGTAAAGCCGAGAAAGTTAAAGCAGTAAACAGTAAAAGCAAAAGCGTACTAATCGCGCGCCTAGGTGTTTAGGTAACACCGTCTATTAGTTTTCTGCTTTACTGTTATAGTAATGTAATGTAATGTGATTTAAAGGCAGTAATAGCAGAAAGTTTAAAGCAGTAAGCA
This sequence comes from Trachelipus rathkii, assembly GCA_015478945.1. NCBI lineage: Eukaryota > Metazoa > Arthropoda > Malacostraca > Isopoda > Trachelipodidae > Trachelipus > Trachelipus rathkii. Next base: position 15,537 of record JABUQX010088415.1, read on the forward strand.
GAAAGTTAAAGCAGTAAAGCAGAAAGTAAAAGCAGTAAAGCAGAAGAGTTAAAGCATAAACAGAGTTAAAGCAGTAAAGCATAAAGTTAAAGCAGTAAGCAGTAAAACAAAAGCCATACAAATCCCCTAGGTGTTAGGTAATAACACCTCTATTTTTTTATACTGCTTTACCGCTTTAAGGTATGTAAAGTAATTGTTTTTAATAAAATTTGTACATAACAGGAGAAGTAAAGATGAATGACTCATAGTATACTTTGTACACGAAATTCATTTGAATAGTACATTGATATCATATTTCGTTCACGCGGAATCTTTGCGTCTGCGGACGCACGCGGCGACGCGTTTACGCGGAAATATTGCGCCTGCGGGCGCACGCGCGGGCGGGTACCGGAAATCTTGCGCCTGCGGGCGCACGCGGCGGTGGTTTCGCGGATGGGCTGACCTGCGGACGCGGACTCTGACTCGGAAACGTTTGCGGGCACTGTCTCAACTGTGTAACTCTTTAGATATATATTCTGTCCATGCTATAAGTGTTAGAAAAATACTAACTCGTATAGGAAGCCTTCTAGCAGATTGTAATGTACACCATTCGATCCTCATACTTAATTACCTAGGGGTAACACCGCATATTAGGCTATTTCTCTAGGATCAAGGCGGAGGCTAGAAAAGGCTTGAAAAAAGTGCACTCAGGTGGCACTCATGTGGCATTGGGCAGTTCGGAACTTGAGTGTGCGACGTCACTTTGCCGCATAGGTGTCGTGGCACTCGCACTTGGCATCGGTTTTCTATCATGAGTGGCACTTCGTTGCACTCACTTGGCACTGCATCTAAATACTTTTAGATACACTAATAGAGCTTGCACTTAGGGATGCTTCTTATCCGTTGATGGGGGAATCCATCATAATGCGCGGGATGCGAAGGTTAGTCGGGTGGTCAGAATATTGGACCCAGTGGTACATATTTTTGGGTGGCAGGTCCAGAGTCCGATAAATCATGGCAATATCAAGGGGGTGTCGTACGACATCAAAAAAGCATGCTGAATTGTCGTCTAAAGAGGAACAAAAACTTACGGTGTCGTGGGCAAAAATGCTGGACCGCAGTTTTACTGTCGTGTCACGATGTGGTGTGTAGTTGCTCGTGCTGCGCACGCGTCACGGTGTGTATAAGTTGTAGTGGAATGTATAGTGTCTGTTTAGCGGTAATAGTGTAGAGTGTATTAGGTGAATGTCTGTATAAGGTTAGCAGTGTGCCTGTGTGTGTGTGTCGTGTGTGTGTGTGGTTGTGTGTGTGTGTGTGTGTGTGTGTGTGTTTGTGTAGGTGTTCAAGTTAGGGAACGTTACCTACATGCGTACAAGTTAGGAACGAAATATATGTAACGGGTGGGCCACGAGTGGGTAAAAATTAGCGTGGGCCAAAAATGACCCCATGGTAATATGGCAAGGTCAGGCCTAAAAATCATGGTCAAACCAGGTTACAGACATCAAAAAGGCTAAGCCCCTTAAAGGAAGGACAATAAATTACTGTGGGTTCAAAATTGACCCATGAAGGACAAAAAATTACCGTGGGTCAAAATTGACCATGGTATTGTCAAGCTTTGGAGCAAAGGGGAAGGACAAAAAAAGTTAAGGACATCAAAAATAGGGCTAAGCCCCTAAAAGAAGATCAGAAAATTACGCGTGGGCAAAAAATTGACCCATGGTCCGAAAAAATTAGGGTGGGTACGTAACAACGTTGCTTGACGCACACCGTTGGCGGGCACCCATTTCTTCACCACGAAGGGTTGCGAAAAAATTAGGGTTGCCAAAAAATTAGGTTCTCAAAAATCAGGGTTCTCAAAAATTAGGGTTTCAAAAAAATTAGGGTTCCTAAAAATAGGGTTCTCAAAAAAATTAGGGTTCTCAAAACATAGGTTCTCAAAAAAGGTCAAGGCTCAAAGGTCAAGGTCAGGTAAAAATACCCTCAGG
>JABUQX010088415.1:32500-35000 GCA_015478945.1 Trachelipus rathkii
TTTGAATTTATTTTTCCTTTGAAAATTTTGTGCAATGTGTTTTTCGAAAGAAGGGATATCGAAAGAAATCAAATCAATAAGATAAGAGAGTTTTTGCTTTCTAAAGAAAAAGTTTTTAAAATAAGCCAAGGAAAAGTTTTTAAGTGCAATTTGATAATGTAATTTTTTGAAATCACTTACTTTTTGAATATTTAATGGTTTTAAAACTTCAAATTTCCTATAATTTATTAAATCTTTAATTTGAGGCATATAAATTTTTTTTTAATAATAATAGTAAAATAATATTTTTTTTATGTAAAAGATTTTTATTTTAATTTTAATTTTATATTTCATTTATAATTTATAATCTTAAGCCAACGTTTGAAGCATGCACTAACTATTAAATAATGTAGTTTTTAGTACTTGACTGAACTTTTCCTTATATATATTATATATATGTATATATATAATATATATAGTATATATATATATATATATATATATTAGTATAATCTGTGTGTTTTCTTTAGTGAGAATTATACTTATAATGTATGCTGATATATACTACTGTATATAGTATATAGTAGTATTTATCAAAGATAGGATACATTATATATTATAGTATATATATAGTGTTAAGGGGAAACAATTTTAATATAACTGATGTGGTGTGTTTGTGGTTGTTTCAAAAACTTCAAAATCACTGGGATATTAGCTAATGAAAACTAGGCAGTTCAGTTCCCAACTGACTTCCAAAAATCCCTCCAAAATCTTCCTTGAAAATGAAAGTAAAATGCAAACAAGAATTTTCGATAATTAACTTAATTAAAATTTGAAATTCTTTCTCATTCTTTACCAAAGAATTAAAGAGTCTAAAAAGTGCCACTTCAAGAAGAGAACTTCAATTAGACTATTAGTATTATATTATAAACAAGATTCTACAATTGGAGAAATAATCTTAATTTTACTAGTAGCATTTAGTAAGAAACATATGTATTAGCCGGAAGAAGCGGCTCTTATATAATCTTATCTTAATCTATTCCAACTCTTATTCTATCTTTTATATCTGATCTAGATCTTATTTCATGGATTAATTCTTATATTGAATACTCTTAAATATATAATCATATATTAGTGTAATTAATATATTATAAATACTCTTTTAAGTGGTGCTAAAAATGACTTAGATATACGTATTATTAATCATCTTTAAAAGGCTAATAAGATATAACAATATAATGCACGTGAGTGAAAATCAAATCAATTATTTATTTAATTTATAACTCACGTGAAAATAATGTTATTTTTAGATAAAGTATTAATAATATAATTAAAAAAAAGTTACATATATAATAATCAATTTTTTTATGATATTTCAATAAGAAATGATAACTTTTATTTCATAAATTTATTTCGACGTTATAAATTTTAGTAATATTTTTTAATTAATTTATATTATATTTAATTATATATAATTATTATATTTTATATATACATTTTAATAATCAAAATATTATATATAATATTATGGTCTATATAATTTATAAATAAATAGGATTTATTATGTATAATATATAATAACATAAATAGAAAATCAATATATTTGTGCAGAAAGCTGATCGGGATGATGAATAGGCAGTGTATTGTGCCATATCCACATATCTGAACATATATAATATTATTATATATATATCACAAGATTGGGTTTTCTCTAGCTATATAATATAGTTCATTTATTTTTATTTAAAAAACTAATAGATTTTATTATAATAATATATAATAATATTTTTATCTAAATATTGATATTAAATATAATTTAATAATAATATATATATATATAACATATATGTATTAATTATTTTAATAACAATTTATTTTATTAATTATTTAAATCTGAAAATTGAAAATAAGTCATTATTTTTTTATAAAATATTATATAATAGACTTATTTAGTATAATATTTACTGTTACTTTTCGGTCTCTATTTAAATAGGTTCATAATCTGATATATGATATTTTTATCTTTATGACTATCTTTAATAGTTCAAAACATGTAAACATACTTCATCATATTATAATATATATATATATTATATATTATATATATATATGTACCCTTTCCAAGAGTCTGTAGAAATATTTTCAGCTCAGTTATTTTGAATTATTTTTTTTTTTTTATTTATTATATATATTGTATAACTATATGATACCTAAAATTAAACAATTATTTTCAGTGGTAACGGACATATTTAAGGATCTTGAGAGAATATATTAAAAATTTTTTAAAAATCAACATTATGTGAATATTTTATTTTTATTTAAACACATGAGACGATATATACTTCGAAATGATAACTGAACACTTTACAGAAATAATCAAACAATTACATAAATTTTGGAATCATAAAGCGATAAGAGCCTATATATAACAAAAATATGTTAAAATAAAAAAAAAAAATAATATTAAATTATAAATGAATAACTATAGATTTATTGGTGTCGTTGATGTAATCCAAAATTA
>JABUQX010088415.1:37500-42044 GCA_015478945.1 Trachelipus rathkii
TTCGAGATTGTTCGCTGAGCATCTTATATACTTATATTTAATTACTAAGTATAGATCGAAAGTTCAGAAAATTTCAGAGAAATTGTATCGCTCATTAGCATCAGTTAACTCATCGTTCAGTGTAAAAGTATTGCAAAGTACAGTTTGAGAAAGAACTCTTGAGCATATATAATTAAGGTCTGGAGAGATACAGAAAAATCTCTACTCAATTGACCTCATCCTGCTTCTAGTAAAATATTCACTACGACTCGGACACATGAGGTGCAGGTAATTCAAACTTTACAATAAATTGCAGATAAATATGGCTTCTGAGAGAGTGATAGATAATAGCTATCCATCTCGCAAATGTTTTACGCTCATTATACGTACATATCAAGAATGGACTAAATTGTTAATAATGATAGTGCTGACGACACCAAAACGTGATCAATTGTGACGCACTCCACTCTAATGATCCTTACCAATGATCATGTATATACATTCATATCACGAGGTATACTCTTAATTTGAACTTTTTATTTTGTTACTTTCTTTGAATTGTTTCGTGATAGAGTGGACATAGATCTTTTACTCTTAATATTAATAGATATATATAATAACAAACTGATTATATCTCATTATTCAATATGGTTAACAGTATAAATGATAATAAACGTCTTCATCACCTACCATGATTATTATTTCATAGTGTGAGATGCTATGCTTTAAAACAAGAAATACATCACGAGATATTTTAATCTAACAGTTCTTAGAAACCGCAGTCTTAAACTTTTTATCAATACAAGTTTAACTTCAAGCAAATCTTTTCTTACTGTACCTAATACAGACTTCACAACCTTCAAAAATCATATCTAGTCTTATACTATATATGGATGATGCACAAAAAGAATATGTAGGCTTATAAGTATCGTAATATTAACAAGCAGATAAATAATCTCTATCGTGACTATAAAATATCGTCTTTCGTTAAAAAACGGAAACTGATTCAGTTCGAAGTTTTCCCAACACAACAAGAACACTCGAGAAGATTGACTCAAGCAAAACTAACAATTATCATACGAACTCAATTTTCATTTTTTTATTTTGGATCTCATAGTATATCATCTATTCACAATTTCCTATTCAATAACTTAAAGTTCGTATTGGAACTTTAATTCTTTAACAAACATTACATCACGCAGAGCTCTTTTGAGTGTATACGTTCTAAATATAGTGACTCTCACAAATATTCGCCACCTCTCTCGATATTTATAAAGTATTTATGAATTTATAGGTGGTTCATGAGATAAATTTACTAATTATAAATATTATTGGATTTTATCACATCTGAACAGTTAACTTTGAATTTCCACTGCATTATTTCGAGTGAATTTCTAAATGAGCGTATTCTGTGACTGCGTTTGGATGCAAATATCCCTTTTCTAGGGCCTTTATCTCAAGAGTAATATAAATTTTTTTTTCTCAAGAGTATAAGATGTACCTTAAATTTCCAATGCGATATTCGTACTCACAACTGTAACATGTGTTCTAAACGTTACTCATCCAGAGAAGATATAATGATCCATATGAAAAATAATGTTTCGCAAGACATTCGTGATAAAAATTATGTGATGGAAATCTATGGGCAGATACCTCCATTTCAAAGATATATAATTTTTTGAGTTCAAGTGAAAGATGGTGGTCTCATTGACAATCTTGCGTGAATATATTAAATTTGGATATTTGGGTAATTTTTTGAATCCTTTCGCAACTTTGCGTATTTTAATAATTGCTCGTGAGGCAGCCCTACATCTCTGATTATTACGTGTTTATTAAAATTATCAATTGTATTCTTGATCTTTTATTTTCCGCAATTATTTCCTTTGTTATGCTTTTTGGCTTTCTTTTTTTAATTTATCAGTATATGTTGTTTTCATAGTATGACTTCTATCTTTCAAATAAATGTCTATCTGTTTGTGAAACAGAATCAATTTTTTAATTCACAAATCTAGAGAGTGTCAGTGAAGAGTTGGTTGGAAGAGTATAGTTTCGTTGTACACCTATTGTGTATACGAGTCGACTAGACTTCATTCAATTGGGAGACTAAATGGGTTTTATTCTTCTCCTCCGCTATACTCAAAAGCATTTTTTCAGCTAGAACAACTTATGTGTCCTTACCGTGCGCATTGATCACATAATTCGCGATACGATTAGTAATAGCGTCCATATAGTTGCTTTCATGCATTCCATACCACATGAGTTCACACGAGGTGAGTTTTGATTAGAGATAAATGTGTGCCTTTGAATATATCAGAGTTAAACATAATGTGAAAAATAACTGCTCAAAAATTAGAGATATAATAGGAGTACTCAAAAAAAAAATAGCGTATATACTTAAATATTATTTAATTTTGACTCATTAATTTAAAATTGCTTTTATTGTAATAAAGTTTTAAATTTAAAATTTATAATCATGAACTAATTGGATATAAGTGCAAATATTCACTAGACTTGTGTAGTTGTCAGAGAACAACGGAATTTTATAATAAAAAAATTTACTTCTCTCAAATATATCTCAAATAATATTTACACCGACTTAATTTAAAGTAATCTAATTTTTAAGCTGTGAGTGTGAGAGATAAATATATTAGTGTAGTATCACTTAATGGAATCTTGTCAAAAATATCATTTTAGTAGATGTATTTTATGACACCGAGTTGGTGACTGACTGCGCTCTGAACTTATGTAATACGATAAATGTTTCTTTAGTGATTTACATTAATGATATGATTAAATGATATATCTAAATGTTATGTATGTCTACTCTTATAATCTGTATTCGAGACTATATATATAGAACATTAACTTACTAAATGCATATTAAAATACATAAAAAATTATATCACTTTTTAGTACCTTTAGTTAAAATTTTTTCTTCTCCGAAAACGCCTAAGTATTTTTTTATGTTGTCTGAATATATATTTTTATACCTTTAAATCAATATATATTAAAACTTATTTATCTATCGATCTACTAACACTCAAGTTATTGTTTAGTCTCCACAAAAGTGGCTATATTATAATTTGTATACACAAAGTCTCTAACTTTCTCTCTCCATGTACATATTATGTTAGCGTAATTGTAATAAACATAAATTAGAGAGTTTAATTTCGTTACTCTTTATATATAATCGGCTAAGATTTGCGCGCAAGACTATATATTTATTTGAAGAAGAGTGAGAGTTCATAAGTTCGTGATAGTGAATATTAAATAACACGTGAGATCATACAATCAGTTTTCGTTTTTGAATATGAGAGTTAACCACTTCAATTAGTCCAGAGAATTAATGTATCTTTAGATTCCATCTGATATAAATGAAACTAAGCAAAAATATCTTTATATAGCACAATAAATCATCATATCTGCTCTAAAGTAATATCTTATTGATGAAGAAATTCACTTAAGGAAGAGAGGATATTTATTAAAATATTTATGGTGCAAGAGAGTTAAACACTGGTCACGACTCGTGTGAACTTTGAAAATGATTACGATGATACTCTCAGATAATATTAAAATTTTATACGTACATAGAAAGCCAATTATAATGACAGGGATTCCCCAAGCTATCCAGTCATTATCATCTGAATTTGCCATTTTAATTAAAGGAAAAATAAATAAAATTTATACATATTCATTAATGATTTCAGAGTGAATATTAAAGAGGTCTTTAAAATACTCATTAAACATAATCTTGAATACCATCTTTATTAAAGCAAGTAGCCTACGTAAGTTAATTGATTATTAGTTTTAGTATATTCATTTTCATTTTGATTTTATTGACAATAGTTTTTAATTTATAGAGATAATCTCCAAATGAAATCATATCTGAGTGTCTTCTAAATAAATCCTAGAGATTAGTTCAAAAAGTGTCATGGGAGATATAATCTGTAAAAAACTAGGTGTTTCAGAGACTGATCACGTCAAATGAGGATTTCTTGGCGTATAATTTGTACTTCACGTCACTAGTATAATTTTATATATATAAAGCCAGATTGAAGAAAGTTTGGTTTTTTCATCAGCCTTATAGAGTGACTATATGCCAGTTACACACGCTTTCATAATGCTATTTATCACAGGATATTTATCTATAATGACTAAGTATAACTAAACGAATCATTTGAAATATTCGAAAAGAAAAGATATCTTTGATAAGGTATATTAATGAGTTGTCACATAAAGATAGTTTCTTAAAGATTATCTTTAAATATATATATAAATAATATAATATATTATATTATCTCTGGACGATATCCCCTATTTAAAATAAGATCCGAAATAATAGATAGAACTTTATTAATTACAAAACAGACATAAAATTAACTAAATATTCCTTCTTACATAAACACGTGTATATATATTAATATTATATATATATATATATATATATATTATATATATAATATATATTATATATATATATATTTTGATATAGTATTATATATATATTATTAAAAAGAATTATATATATTTTAAATATATATTTATATATAGTTAATATATATTTA
>JABUQX010088416.1:2500-5000 GCA_015478945.1 Trachelipus rathkii
AATTCAGGAAAAGGCCGCCACTCCAAATCTCGATCATCAAGAATTCCGAAAAGAAGAATTCGGTAAGGGAGTCATATTCAAAGAAAGGCCGTGACTGCTCATTCTACTTATAAAGAAAAAAAGTATCTCGAAGACAGGCAACTTTTGTTACCTTTATGTTGAATAAAAACATCATTAAAAATATGGATTTTTAAACTCCATCATTATCTTATATAGGGACTTGCTCTCAAAAGAAGTCCCACCAACTTAGCAAGATTTGCCCTATAATATTGTGAACCCGGAGATAAACACCCAGAACGTCAATCAGCGCCTTCTGATAACCAAAGAAAAACACCCAAAATGAAGAAAAAGGAAAAACAACAATAATATTAAAAATTCCAAATCAGAACACTCAAAAAAGATGACTCAAAATTAACCGAAGCAACAGTTATCGATACGCAGACTTCTTTTTCTTCATTCTCAATTAATTTTGGATTATGGTCTGAACATTTTGAATTTCACTACAAAACTTTCAGGCTCCTTTTCGAATTCTGAATAATTCAGTACCATCTCCCATGTTTTTACAAATGAAAAATTTTACAATTGCACAATAAAAAAAAAAAAAAAGAAAAAAAAAAAAAAAAAACACAACTGGTATTCTTTAACTTTCTCAATCCCCCTGGTCGTCACCACTTTATCTCGTTTTAAGAAAATGCTCCAGTGAGTAGACGCCCCATGTGGGTGCACTGTAGAACCTTAAATCCTGTCCAAACCAGAATCGCAAACAAGTTCTTTTTTCACAGATTTCATGGTTTGTCTCCAATCCAAAATGTTAGAGCTTTCTCTTTCGAAAATGAGAGAACCCGGCATTAGGCCCCTATATGGATCAACAAGTTCATTCACGTAAGTACCTTAAATCTCACCCATGTCAAAGTTCCACGATTAACTCTCAAGATGATATTCTTAATTCCAACTTATGTGCGAGAAAAGTCAACATGAAACACTTTTAATATCATTAGTTGTATGTTTGTATAATTTTCTTATGTCCTAATAGAAATAACAAATTTGCTAAGTATTTGAATGTACCTTTCATTGTATAATATTTTTAATTTTGTTTAATATAACCATTTTATATTTGGTAATCTCTTACATTCACATGTTTTTGTGCATGCTTATGTCTTCGGACATAACCTGAAATGCTTGCATTTGAATGTACTTTTCACTGCATGTATATATTTTATTTATTATTTCTTTTTTCATTATTGAAATGTTTCGCATGGCAGCGTGCCTTTTTTCGGAATGCACTCCAAATATGTCATGACTCGATGTGACATGATGAGTTATCTTTTATATAATTAAAACCTATACTCTACAAACACCTGGTCCCCTTGTTTTTTACGCGGCTGGCAGTTGTATTCATATTATCTGGTGAGCCCTCAATCTCCGGTAAACTATTATATAATTACATCCCAGAAAATTTGAATTCATAATTATACCAGCTCAGTTTCATGCCCAAGACTTAATGTAGTATCTAATTTGCGTAAGCAACACGTGACACTATCTAGCTATTAGGGTTCTGTACGAAATTATTTATATTCATATTTATCATTCACGTCGCCGTGGCGGCTCGGGATAAACTTATGCAGAGATTTGGGAGGGTGTTGTATGTGTTTTCCATATACTTTCATAATTTATTAGGTATGTGCTTACTTGCACTATTCTCTATATTTTTATAATGTTACCATTGTTGGACTCTATACTTATTTTTTTCATCTTTCACTACTTTCCTTTTTATTGTATTTATATATATCTCTACTTTCTTCACTTACCGTTATTATTTATACTTATATATATATATCCAGCTTGGCGCCCTACCTTGAGGTCTAGATTCGCTGTGCTCATATGCTTAGAGCTCTAATCTCCTATACCTCATATTTACATATATTATATTCATTATTATATATATTATTATATATATTACTCTTTCCTTAACTATATCTCTTCTATCTATATATATTATATATATTTCTATATATCTATATACATCTTATCTATATATAATCTATCTATATTATATAATTATATCTATATTATATATATCGTCTTTCATATTATTATATATATTATTACCTCTATATATTACTATTATTTATATAATATATTATATTCTATATATTAATATATATATTAATATTATCTATATATAATATATATATCTATATATATATATATATATATATACTAATATATATATATCATATATATTTTATATTAAACTATCTCTATCTAATCTATCTCTCTCTATCGTATATCTAACTCTCTCTCATTAACAGTGGCGCAGCTCGTTGTAAACTGGCATGGAGGATGTCTTGTATGAGTTTTATATATTATATCTATTATATATTATCTTATCTCTTTATATATATTCTCTATATTTATATCTTATACCTCTCTTTATGATTATTATTATACTATTCTTCTTATCTCTATAATCTATCTATACTTATTATATCATATATAT
>JABUQX010088416.1:22500-25000 GCA_015478945.1 Trachelipus rathkii
CAAATCCACGTGGTAACCATTTGTTTATAAACAAAGTAGTGTGAATTGGGTTATCATGTGAACACTACCTTCACTAAATCGCTTTACTTAGCGAAAAATTCCTTCCATTTTCGTGAATTTATTACGTCATAATTCACTGATCAATTTTCTATATTATTTTTTATGCATAATCATAACTGAGTAAATGATAAATCAATTACAGATTTTTTTTAGGAAAGACATTTGAAAATGTGGAAAGTTCCGGTAAGTACCGGCCGGAACCGGAACTTTTAAAAAATCGAGGTTCCAGTACATCCCTAGTATATATATATATATATATATATATATATATATATATATATATATATATATATATATATATATATATATATATATATATATATATATATATATATATATATATATAGATATATATATATATATATATACGGTATATATATATATATATATATATATATATATATATATATATATATATATATATATATATAAATAGATATAAATATAAAAAAATAAATAAAATAATAAAAAAATTTTAAAAAAATATATATATATATATATAATAATAATAATAATAATATATATGTAATGAAAAATGTAAAAAAAAAAAAAAAAAAATTAATAATAATAATAATATATATATATATTTATAATAATAATAATAATATATATGTATATATATATATAAATATAATAATATATATGTATATATATATATATAATAACTATATATATATATATCATATATAATAATAATATAACTCAATAATAATATAATATGTATGTATATATATAATATATAATAATAATATATATATATATATATAATGTATAGTTGCCAGGAAAAGACGGCATACGAATAGAGTTGATCAAAGAAAGAATTAAAAATTTGCAATAGAAAATATGCAAACTTTTTAATCAGTGTTGTTGTTGTGAAGGAAAGATGCCGGAGAGAAAAAAAGGTACAGAGGTTTGCGAAACTTAAAGAGGAATATCTCTAACTGACCATCTAACAAAAGTGTATGAGAGAATTCTAGAAAAAATATTGAGGGCGGTTGTAGAGCCGTAACTTGGTGAAGATCATCATGGTTACAGGAAAAATTTGAAGTACGACAGATCTCATGGTACCTTTAAGAATGGTAGTCGAAAGGACTTGGGAATTTAATGAGATGGTGTTTATTGGTAGACAGGAGGAAGAACGATTGAGAGTGGTGGCAGAAGGAGAGGAGATTGAAAATACAGGGTGGTATAAATATTTTGGTACGGTTTTTACAAAGGAAGGATGAAACAACAGAAAATTCACGAACAGGATATTGCAGTACTTGAAGGCAGTGCAGTTCTTGAAGACGGTGGGGTTTATCTACTATTACTTCTGACACGTTTTGTGTGTCCTACCATCTTTATTATTATTATTATTATTATTATTATTATTATTATTATTATTATTATTATTATTATTATTATTATTATTATTATTATTATTATTATTATTATTATTATTATTATTATTATTATTATTATTATTATTATTATTTTTATTATATATATATATATATATATATATATATATATATATATATATATATATATATATATATATATATATATATATATATATATATATATATATATGTAAATTTGTATTTGTATATAACACACTGTGTTTATAAATACCCCCTGATGTATTTTCACCATGATGGGATTCGATCCTGGACCCTTGCAGATGAGAGTGCAAGTGTTTGACCACTACGCCACAACGAGACAAAAGAAGAATCCGAGAATACTTCAACTGTCCAAGCAGAGCATTACTACGTATTCCTCCTGCTCGCACTAAAATATGGTGAAAATTAGGGTGTTACAAATACAAATTTGTTTTCTAGTGTGCATTTCTCTTGTACATAAAGACCCCGGTCTTGGTATTATATATATGCGCGGTACCCTGTTTGGCCCTACGCCCGAGTGCGAGTGGGAGGAATACGTAGTAATGCTCTGCTTGGAGAGTAGAAGTATTCTCGGATTCTTCTTTTGTCTCGTCGTGGCGTATTGGTCAAACACTTGCACGCTCATCCTATGGTCCAGGATCGAATCCCAGCATGGTGAAAATACATCAGGGGGTATTTACAAATACAAATTTGATTGCAGGGTATTGCATTTCTCTTATATATATATATATATATATATATATATATATATATATATATATATATATAAATATATATATATATATATATATATATATATATATATATATATATATATATATATATATATATATATACCATTAACACCAGTGCCACATTGATAAATTGAATGCCCAAAGACGGCAGGCCCCCACTGGTGTACATGATGGATCCTGATATTTGAACCTGTGTTAATATATTATAACGAACCAGAATTCCAAACAGCACTAACAACAGGATATAGATTTTCGCCACTCTGGGATAGTAATATCTTGACCATAAAGATTAACCTGAACCTGAATGATCTTTAAATAACTTGC
>JABUQX010088416.1:45000-50000 GCA_015478945.1 Trachelipus rathkii
ACATCTAGGATTTGAGCTACACGTAGTCCGGTGCTCCATTCCCACGGCCCTACAAACTTCCTCAAACAGGCGACTCGTGAAATTCGCACCTAAATCTGAAATAATTACCTGAGGAATTCCACAGAACGGAAATAACTCGTGAATGAATGCATTCAATATTTCTCCCGAATTTATTTCTTTAAGAGGCACAGCGAACAAGTACTTACTGTAGCGGTCAATTAAGGTAAGTAGGTATTTGTATCCTCTTGCATTAGGTAACTTGAGTATGTCAACATGAACGACTTCAAACTTCTTCGTTACTTCTTTAAAAACACCGTAATCAGGACTTATACCTTGTACTGTTTTATTTTTTTGACATGCTGAGCACGTGCGGATAAACTGTTTTATTTTTTTATGCATGTGCTGAAACACAAATTCATTTTTTATGCTCAGGAGGGTTTTATTCACACCCAAGTGTCCTTTATTGTGGTATTCGCTAATTACCTTCTGCACACTATTTTCAGGCACAAAAACGCGCGCATAGTTTAAAGATACATCGACAATTAATTCTATCTCCTTTCCGTCATAAAAGAATTTCTGTTTTATTAACTTCAAAGTTGTTTTCTCTCTCTTCGCCATCAGATCACTAAGGTATTTATCTGACTGTTGGTGCTGTCTAATTTCTTCAAAGTCCAAATCTCGTTTGAAATGCGAGAATAATATTTTTGCATTTTTATCAAACGTGGTTACTAAATTTATTTTGGAAATTTCCAATTTGGCCGCTTCAGTGCGGCTGCAGCCTTCATTTCTAACCGAGAGATCGATCGGCGCGTTTCCATTCATTACCAAGTTAATAGCACCTACGTCAGTCGCTATAGTATTCTCAGCCGATTGCTCATTGGCTGTCGTGAATCGGTGGGCGGAGTCACAGACTACACTATTTGAACCTGCATCTTCTCCTACCTCATCCTCATCTCGGGTAATATTATTCGCAAGTAAATATTTTAATAACGCATTTTGATTTTCGGTAATTAACTCCATCGTGATATTAAAAGTACTCAAAATAGCGAGTTCCCTCAATTCCCTAGCATTATAATTTTGTACGTCATTAGCATGATTTATTTTATATACAAACGCCCGTGAACACGTACAGATACGCACATGTTTTCCCGCTAAAATTGCCCCATATTTCTTGAATAATTTCGTTAACCCCAATAAAAGCTTATTTACTGGCAAATATCTTTTTTCTGTTGTATTAAAAGACCCACTATAAAAAGCAAAAGGAGTCCCATTCTCATCGTCAGACATAATTACCGTATTAAAAGCTTTATGATTTGCATAAATGTACACTTTGAGAGGCGCATCAACTGCTGGAAACCTGAGCCGAGAGGCGTGACGAATCGCTTGTTTTATATCTACAAAAGACTTCTCAGCCTCGGGAGACCACGTGATTTTTTTATTAGAGCTATTTTTTCCCTTTAAATAACTATACAAAGGCAACGTTAGATTTGTAAAACACGGTATATTTTGGCGGTAAAATGAAATTCTGCCCACAAACGAACGCACATCTTTTATGGTTAAAGGGCGAGGAACATTAATTATTTCCTTAACTTTTTCAGATAATGGCGCAAGCCCTTCTTCCGTCAAGTCAAAACCCAAATAACTTAACCTTTTTACCCCAAATTCGCATTTTTTTTTTATTTAAACAAATTTTAAAATAATTTAATCTCTCAAATACTTGTTTAAGTACCACCACGTGGTCTGATAAATCTTTGGTCCCTATCAAAATATCGTCTAAATACACGTGTACACCGGGAATGCCTTGAAGTAATATAGTTAAAAATCTCATGAAACATGAGCTCGAATTTTTAAATCCCATCGGTAATTGTCTAAAAGAAAAATTTCCGATCATTGTACTAATAGTAAAATAATGTTGATCGGCTTCTGCCAAAGGCAGTAAATAGTACGCGTTCGTGACGTCAAGCTTACTTAATACCTTTGTCCCATGAAGCCCACTAAATATATCATTTATATTCGGCATAGCAAATACATCATTTTTCGCCACGGAATTAAGTTTCCTAAAATCACACACGATTCGAACCCCTCCCCCACTTTTTTCCAACACGCTGATCGGAAAACTCCATTGCGATGGTGCCCTCTTTAAAACTTTCGCTTTTACTAAATTTAATAGCTCCCTCTTTGTTTGTTCGAATAGTTTATGAGGGATACTCGACGAGGTTCATTTTTATTTTTGACACCACTTATGTTTAGTGTGGCAGCGATAGAGTGTGAGCTAATTCCTTAGATACAGTTGAATGCTCGTCCCTCTCCCCCACGTTAAAGGCACAAGTATCCCCCCCATTTCTATTCTTAAGTTTCGACTCAGCGTTCCCCCCTCCCCCAAATTCTCTGAACAAATCATCCCAAGCTTTAAGCTGCTCTTCCCGAACCTTAAAATTTTCCGGTAAATATGCATTTATAAATAAATGTTTAAATTCAACTACCAGATTATTAACTATAGGTATATCACTAAAAAGTTCATTATGAGCTACAGAAGAAGAAAATTGAGAGAGAGTACGAATAAAAGCCTTATCTCTACATTTCTACAAATTGTTTTATCACACAAATTTATACATTCTTTGCTCTGAGTATCAGTTAACATATCTCTCAAAATTAATATTAAACGAAAATTTTTTTAAAAACGGCATACCTAATATGCAAATTGGCAATTTAGTTGTTAAAAATTCTACATCATAAGTTCTCTTTAAACCAAAATCAATTGTAACAATTTCGCGTGAGTATACGTCAATTACGGTATCATTGGCTGCTTTAATTTGACCAATAATCGATATATTATTTTATCCTTCCATAGGGAGTAAATTGATCTCACTACCACTATCTAAAATAAAGACTCTTTTTGATATTTTATCCATAATAGTATAAAGTTTATAATCTCTTACATTATTTAATACAGACATATTATTTATGACCGGACTTTCTCCTGTGGGAGCATCCGTCGTTAACATATCTTGTGCGTCGGTAGAGGCCAACGTGGGTATCGTATGGGTTACATCGATACTCTCATCACTATTCGGGATACTCAGAGCCTCGTTGTAAGGAGGATAACCTCCTTGTACATGCCATAGAGCGCTTTGCCCGTTACTCTTAAAATTACTCAAAGCTACCTCCCTATTATTATTATTATACCCATTAGAATACCAAACATACCTATTATTATTCATATTATTATTATTATAATTATTATTAAACCTACTAGTATACGCATGCAAATTATTTACTTCAGCAAAATTCCCATAATTAAAAATACGATAATTTTCATCTAAAATATTCACCTCCCCCCCTAACTCCTGTTCGAGGGGGAATCTGATGCGTTTCCCTGCCTTCTTTGGGGATGTGACTCATGGACTTGCTGACTTTCTCCATTTGGCGGGAATACCAAAGAATACATAGGACAAAATTCCGAATGACAGGTGTAACTTCTATGGAGAAATCTGGAGTGTGGTTTACATAACTCGCCGAGTAACTCAGCATTTACAGTGTTGCCTTGTTTACGTTCTCTAGGAGCATTTCTTCTATTTTGAAATGATGGTTGTTCTTCTGTACGAGTCGGTTTGGCAGCGGCCTCACTCAGCTGTCCTGCAACCTTGGTGAGAGACTTGAGAAGCCCTTTCATCTCCCGAAAGAACTCTTTGTTGACTTTAGCCTCTTCTGAAACTGGGGAATTGTTGTTGTTGTTGTTTGTATTTCGACTCTCCTCATGTGATCCTCTCTCGTGTGTTGGGAACGGTTCTCCTTGAAGATGATTCACGGCCCCCCAATATTCCCTCCCCCTTCTCTCGTGGGGGGTTTCGTAGTCATTCCTATAAAAGTTCTTATATAAGTTATCTGCTACTTTTGTAATTTTTTCAAGACTGCTATCGTCTGCCAGAGTCATTAAACTTTCTTGTATGCGAGATGGAAGCTCATTAATAAACAACTCATGAACAAACGGAGCACTGTTTTCAGCAAGCAGATCGAATCCTATTCTTCCCATAACATCACGAACTCTTGCTAAGTAAACTGAAGGAAGTTCTTCTTTTTTTCTTCCTTTTTTGAAAATTTCCCTAATTTGACTCCTCAGGTTGGGAGCGTAAGCTTCCTCGATCGAGGCAATTAACTTTTGAAAGCAATCTCCCCCCAATGGAAATTTGATGGTAGCTACAATATCATGGGGAAGGACGGAAATATTCTCACTCGTTCTTTTGGATCATCCACTCCATTAAGTTTGAAAACGGTAATCGTTGTGTGTAACCAAGTCATCATATTATGCAAATCTAACTTTGGAATGGCTCCAATAGGCAGACTGGTCTTTGGAGTCCCCCCCAACGAGGGGGAGACTGTGGGGGTAACAGATCTTGCTCGTAGCGGGGTATGAAGGTCCTGACTCCCTTCCTCATCCGAGTTCGCATTTTCTTCTCTTCGAATGGGAGATTTGGGGGAAGAGGGGGAAACTGCAGATGCTTTTGTTGTAGTACTTGACTTTCCCCTACCCCTCCCGGTCTTAAACCGGGGAGATCTTTTTTTATGGCTAGGCATGTTAAATTCTCTTCTGCCCGTTTCTTTTTTTTTTTTTTTTTTTTTTTTTTTTTTTTTTTTTTGCCGGTGATATTATTTGAAAATGGAGCTCTTTTTCACAAGACTAGCGACTTTTAAAATAACGGGATTCTTCACGCTATTCCTTATGTAATAAAGTTTATGAGAGCTATTGACCTTTTTCTTTTTTTTTTTTTTTTTTTTTTTTTTTTTCAGTATATGCAGTCACTTCACTTAGCACTATATTTGTTTATTGGCACTTTCACTTTTCAATCACCACGTTTTATTTCTTTGTTATGTGCCCCTGATCAAGAAAGGGGGGGTTTTTGTCACTGTACTGGGGTCCACCAAAACTATGTACAAAGACTGATCTCTATAATGATTAATTGGCCCTATTTAAGAGATCACTTTGATATAGCAAATAATAA
>JABUQX010088416.1:57500-59519 GCA_015478945.1 Trachelipus rathkii
AAATAATAATAATCAAAATCATATAATAATAATTAATAATAATAATAAATAATAATATAATTAATAAATAAATAATAATTAAATGAATAATAATAATAGAATTAAGATATAGAAGTAGAAGATAATAATAAAAACATATAATAACAATAAAAATAATAATAATTGAATAATAATAAAAATAATAATATAATAATAATAATATTAATCAATAAACAATAATAATAACAATAACAATAACAATAAATAATAATAATAATTGAATAATAATAATAATAATAATTAATAATATAATCAATAATAATAAATAATAATAATAAATTAAATAATAATAATAATTAATAAAATAATTAATAATATAATAATAATAATAATAATAATAATAATTCAATAATCAAAATAATAATAATAATAATAATAATAATAATAATAATAAAATAATAATAATAATAATAATAATAAGAATAATAGTAATAAATAATAATAATAATAATGAGTAATAATAATAATATTAATAATATAATAATAATAATAATTAGATAATAATAATAATAAATAAATAATAATAATAATGAATAATACATAAAATAATAACATGAGAGATTAATAGAAGAAGATTAATAATATAATAATAATAATAATAATAATAATAGATAATAATAATAATAATAATAATATTTTAATATAATAATAATAATAATAATAATAGTATTAATAATAATAATAATATAATAATAATAATCAATAATAATAATAATAATAATAATAATAATAAATAATAATAATATAATAATAAGTAAATAATAATGAGCAAGTCAGTAGATAGATTAGTAGCGAGAGAAGAGTACACTTCACACACAGGCAGAATAGTCAGATGCGACGAAATGGATTTCATCCATAGTTCATCCTTGTATGGGTCATATGCTGAGTAGCGGAGGTGCACCGACGAGAGCATGCACACTCAGAGAGCGAGAGAGAGAGTCCCGAATGAGTGAATCAGCAAACAGAGAATAAGTATATTGTGATGACGAGCGAGAGCAGAAATCGAAGAGAAATATGATATATATATAGTATAGTGAGAATATATATATATAGTATGAGTATATGAGGTACGTAAGTAATAAGAGATGATGAGAGAGATGAATATATAAGTGATATATATATAGATAGAGAGAGAAGTAAGTAAAGTATAAAGTAAGAGAGAGAAGAAGAGAGAGTAGAGAGAGAGATGAATACTAGTAGTATACTTTATATATATTATAATATATAGAATATATATATATATATATATAGTTATATAATATAGAGAGATGATGAGAGAATGAAGATAGATATGAAGAGATAGTATAATATAGGATGAAGAGAGAGATGAGTGAAGAGAGAGAGGATAGAGATGAAGGTTATATTGAAAAAAATTTGCATCCTTTTTAATTTTACTGAGAACAATTCACACTTTTGGTAATGTATTAACTTTTAATTTGTAAGATTAGAAGAAACTTCTTTCTTCTTATTTCATTTATCCCGAGTTTGTGGTTACGTTCTGAATTATGCACCTTACTTTCCTCCACCCATACTCCACACTACCATTCCACCTATCCAAACTGTGACTCTCACCTAATAAATAACAATATAAATAACAACACTAATAAGAACCTTATTTTTAGAGCGCCTAATTAGTTTTGTAGTTTTTCAAAATTATCACGTCTGTTTTTTTTTTGTTTCGTTCATCATAATCTGCTTACTTTTTTCTCTATTATAAATTTCTATTTTCCCACAATACTATATATATTATAAATATATATTATATATAATATTATATATATATGAATATATATATTATATATATATATATTATATTATATTATATATTAATAGTGTCAATATTAATAAATTATTATTATTATTAGTATTAATATTATTAATATATAATAAATATATAAATATATATATATATTAATATTAATATATATAATATTAATTAATATATATATAATTATATATTATATATATATGTTTAAGAAT
>JABUQX010088417.1:0-15000 GCA_015478945.1 Trachelipus rathkii
CCACATATATATATATATATATATATGTTATAATATATATATATATATATTATATATATATATATAATCTAAATATATATATATATAATATATATATATATATATATATATATATATTATATATATATAGTAGTATATTATATTATATATATATTATATATTATATATATATATACTATTATGTATATATATATATATATATATATATATATATATATATATATATTATATATATATATTGTATATATATTGATATATATCTTATATATATATAATATATATATATATATTATATATAATATATATATATATAAACGAGTAGATCAGTTTTTACTTGCCATTGAAGAATTTCACCCTATTTCCATATTTCATGAGAGAATGCGAAATTTAGCAAAGGAAGAAGGAAAAAAGGCCAAGCAATATGAAATGGAATTGAAAGAACAGGAATATAACAAAGTGATAGAAATTATGAATAGTGTATCTTTTATTATTCTATCATAATATGATATAAACTTGTTCTATTTAACCATCATGTCATTAATGTGATGGCTGTATTCATATAGATGCTAATTGGTTGGTATTGTCATTTTGAGCGGTGATTGAACCTTTTCTTTTCGGTTCATATTTGTTATTGGCTTAATATTTTGCATTAACATTGTGCAAAGAGGATTTGACACAGGAAAATATAGATAAGGAAATTCACGATTGATTTAATAGTAGCATTGAAATGAACCCCGAAATCTATTGTATCATTGTGTGTTTTGCATGTGGACCAAAGTGAAAACTATCTTCAAAATTAAGAGTATGAAATACATTATATTGAAAATTGAAGTCAATGTAAAGGGAAGAGAAGGAAATGTTGGAATAGTGAGTGGTCTTTACTCATAATGTGGCTCGATTGAAAGCACTTAAAAATGTAATGTGATCCACTGAAGCGTAAATTAAAAACAACCTTTGAAAAACTTTGCGTCTTGAGAAATTGGAACATTTCGTTGTAATATTGGAAAGTTCCTGGAATAGTTTTAAAGCTTAGATAGAGTAAGTTTCCTGTTTGGAGAGAAGCCTTTTGGGAGTGCAGTAAAAATTGGCAAGGGAAATATTCTTACCTTTCGTTAATCATTAACAAAAGTGTGGCCAATTCTGCGTTATTGTTGTATACGGTATTCTATAAACATTTATTTTTGTTAATTTTTTATATTGGGCATGATTTCTATTTATATATTATGTATTTTATTTATTTATACTTTCCCTCATCATGCAGCATTCTGATTTAAAGCAGTGAGCAATTCAAAATGGTGTTCAGGGAAATTGAATATACAGCCAGTTTCAAACCAAAAAAAGTAGTATAGTTAAATTTTGATTTAATTATTAATAGAGAAAGGTTTAATAGGAACAAGGATTTGACAAAAAATATGAAAATATGAAGTAATTGTACTTCAAAAAAAAAATATCGAAAGGTGGAACAAGGTATGTGTAATCTTAAAGCAAGGTTCTGAAAATAACTTGGTGTAGAGTGTAAGTTTTGTAGCAGATCAAGGAATGAAAATAGTAAAAGCATTGCAGAAATATAATCAGCTTTATTGTTTATCTTATAAATATCCTCTCCTCCTCCTCAGATTATTTGAAAAATAAAATGTCTCAGAAATTCAAACGGTTATACCTTATTCAAAATTCTTGTCACCATCTTAATTTTGAATCGGTATGCATATTTAAACATATTATTCTTCAAGATTTAAAAACAAAACTGAGTTCAAGGCTTGCTCTCTTAAACATTTGAAAATTTCTAAAGACTATTCAATAAAATCTAATATCTTAAAAGAATGCGCAGTAGTAGTACTTTGTATTTTCTATTAATAGAATTTCTGCTCTTACATTCTATATTTCGTCAGCTTAAAAAGCTAACTGACATTAAGCGTAGTAAAGTGGTAACAAGTAGCAAATTCATGCTGATAGTGAGAAGTAGCTGATGAACTGGAAAGATTTTGTTCTGCTCAGAAAAAAGTAAATATTTACGAATTCGATGGATAGAAATATATTTTGTCAGGAACAGGAATTCTTGATTTTGTGTGAAGATAAGTATATGAATTGTAAATTTGATAAGGAAAGTGTTGCTCGGGATTGTCTGAGCGAAATAAACTTTAGTACTGCGAGAATTGCGCTTGCTCATATATTTAACAAACTGTACCTTACACAAGCTATTTGTAATTTTAAAGGCTGAGTTTTGGGAGTACAAAATTAAATTATTTTACGGCTATTTAACATACTTTTTTAGTACAAAATTAAATTATTTTAGCGACTATTTAACATACTTTGTTATTATCATCAGAAATATTATTGGTTGCACATATATTTTCAACTTATATACGCAGGTGAGTTCTAAAAGACGATGGTTGCGACCAACACACTATCGGTCCATGTGGATCTCTAGTCCCTGCTTATTTTAGACGAATGTTTGAAAATGAAATGAACGTCTTCATTCTAGAATAACAAATTGCGCACGCCCAAGGATCTATTTCAAATGAAATTTAAAAAATAGGACTAAGTATGATCAGCTCGTTTCCCGTTGACAAAAAAAAATGAAATAATTAATTTTAATTATCATCCAAGTTGGTATATGCCTTAGAATTTTAAAAATTTTAATCCAGAACACAACATAAATGCTGGAATATAAGAAATGAGGCTTAAGACACTTGCTAAACTGCTAAAACATCAAAATTTTGAGCATTTTGTATTAGTAGTTAGTGCAGACTTGTAGATAATGTCGAATTTACCCTCGACCCATTAATAAGAAAACGCGTAACTTTATTTATTAATAGTAATTAGTCCAACACCGTAAGGTTTTTTTTCGTAAAGAAATTGTGATTAGAATCCTCATATTTTAAAAAGCTTTGAAGTTTGGATATTATTTCTCAGTGATTTTTGTACTATAATAATAGAATTATATAAAATTAACAAGCAGATTAATTCTGTCGGAATAAACCAAGATAAATGAGAAAATTTCCAAAAATATTCCTTATATTAAATATTACTTTTAAGCATTGAGAATCCTTATTCGCTTTAATTATAAGAAAGTTGCATTGTAATTAGAATAGTGGAGTTAAACATCGTTTCAAACTCGCTCGAAAAGCCGATGCCAAATATTTTTACCTCTATCTGGGAATATATTTTTATTTCCAGAGAAAATTTAGCCATGAAGCTCAAGATTGCTAATTGTAAGTCTACATTCCTGGAAATGGACATTATATCGAGCGTCAAGAAAAAGGAACACATGAAACGTTTACACGCGAAAACAGACTTCGTAATGTGTAGCATGAGCAATATTAAGCTCGCAAATATTTGCACAATTTAATTATCAGTACATTGTACCTAGTAGAAACCTGTATGTTTCCATTTTGAATAACAGATGGGATAACGTCTGTATCAAATAAAAAATTGCTTAGGAAAAGCATCTTCTCCATGGAAATATAAGTAAATTATTAAAGCACACAGACAATTTAATTACCATTTTATTTATACTCTAGTTCACAAACGTCGCATCAGCTTTCCTCACATAGTTCTCTTATCCTTTGAAAATCTTTGGAAGATGCCTTGGGCACAAGGAAACCAGAGATGACGTCGATGAGGAATAGTACCCATCTTGTGCGAGTCGCCTCAAGGACTCAAAAGTTATAAATTGGGAAGACTGTCTCAATTGCACACCGTGCCCCTAATCTCTACCCTAGATTCTGTTAGAAATACATTCTTTGCATCTTAAGTTTAGGATGAGGAGACTGAAAACATTTTTGCCGACCTGAAAATGAAAGAAATTCTGCTAACGGAGAGCTATAGATTTTCACCGCCAAAACATCCACCAAACAAACCGAATTACAGGATATTAATAACTTTTAGCATACAGATCCTCCAGTTTTTAATAACCTTTAAAACAGCGTTTCCGCTTACTAAATTAAAATGATCCTGCTATCCAAATAGTACGGACTACGGAGTAAATGCTTCGCCATTAGAGGTTTTTCTGATGCCACATACGGGCATTCTAAGAGATATTGCAGATCTCCCCCAACCGAAATGTATGCGTTGCGGCGGTTATCAATTCGCTCCATGGGAATCACTTCCCCCCTCCTACCAAATTGAGGAGAATTTCAACTTTTCTCTTTTGTCCAATGCCCTTATACAATTTGAACAAGAGATCTTAGGAGCTCTGCACAGTGCTCAAACTAAACAGAAGCTACCAGATGTTCTAAAATGATATATTGTATTACAAATACTAGGCACGTGAACTCAACCACTCCTGGACATACTACCCTAGTACCACCTCACTTCCTACAGGGGGATATTCCAATCTCCTTTAAACTTGTAACGCCTTTCCCAAAAGTCAACTGCCGTCCTAAATCTCCATGCCTGACTCGAACCTCCTCACCTTCGAGACGAACATACTCCAGGTACCGAGATTCAGACTTAAACCCGGATAAATTCTTTCCCCCCCCCCCCCCTCTAACTGTTTCTTCAAAGCATACAGGTCATTCCACGTTCCTTAGCAATATTGTGGACACCATTCTTACATCTTTGAAAGTTCACCAACCCGTTATGTCCCTCACAGCCGCACCTTGGCTTCCCACTCCATACTCCAGCGACAATAAAATATCAGACTTTACTAACGTTTATCTTGGTTCATCCGAACCCGACCTCGTTATTGGCTGAGTCCTTCTCAGCCTGAGACGGTTGGAATTTAAATTAGACTGAAACTGAACCACCAACCATTACCAAATCCAAGATGAAAATGCCGTATCTTAAATGTATAAGAACCAGTAGTTCCACAAGTTCACAACCCTACACCTAAGCTCTTTTGCCTTTGTAATTCTTGCGTCAAACAAAAATGTTTCTCAGATGGCGGAATCGGCATCAACATCGGATATGGTGAAGAAGAATTCTCCCAGAATACGGAATCATCCTTGACGAAAAACCACGTGATTTTAGTTTCCCTCAGGTGATGAGTACACTAAAAGATGATGACACTCAGCACAAGAACGATTGACATATATACGTTTTTGACGAAACTTTTCATCACCTTTCCACCATGGCAAAGTGTATTCAATGAAACTGAAGATGTTACTATCTCAATGTCGAAATATTAGTCATATTACTAAATACTCACCTCCCAAAGGCTACAAGCCTCTAAAAAATTCAACTTTGCAGACGAGATTTTCTACAGCCCTCAAGGTATTAGGATCGCTTTTACCCCTCCATTTAAGGAGCCAATAAAAAAGGGGATTAGCCGATCTAGCGCCTAGTCTACATGCACAAGTTTTTTCTAGGCTATATGAATACAGGCCTACCAACATAAAGTTCAACTCCCGTTCTTCGTCATCTGTGAATGTTTCATTTGCTTTATTTCAATCATAGGCAAGCAATTATATGAGAGGTCGGCTTTCCTTTGTGGAAGCAATTATTACCTGGTTATCGTCACTTGAATGTACTCTAGTCCATGGATAGCCAACATTTCAATGCCTTGAGCCAAAAATTTGATGAAAGATGAGATCCGGAGATGCGTCCAATGCATTGCTAATAAAAATTCTGACAAAAAGTGTCATGTATAAAACAGAAGATGAGCGTTTATATTATTATTATTATTATTATTATATTATATTATTATTATTATTATATATATATATATATATATATATATATATTATATATATATTATAATATATATACTATAAGATATATATTATATATATATATATATATTATATATATATATATACTATATATATATATATAATATATATATATATATATTATATGATGGTTTCAAAAGAAAGATGGTTCTGTTTTACGTTCCGTCAGTTTGAATTGTTTTTGGTGTTTTTAAATATATTTCTAGTTATATCCTAACAATCAATTTAAGTGGTAACGGACATTAATTCAAAAATATATAGGACCCTTTTACGTTTTCCGATCCCGTCGGTTTTATTTTTTTTTTTTTTTTTTTTTAACTAAAGGAATACCCAAGGGTAAAACCCGCAAAAATGACAGGAGGCGGGGTCTCTCGGCTTCCGGGGAACACAGGGTAGGACTATTCCCCCCCCCGCCTCCGGCGAGGGTCTCCGGAACCCCCGCCTTTTGGTATTTGGTGTCACGGGTATGGAAAACGCGCCCCCCTCTGCCCCGTCGGCTCGATCCCCCTATTTTTTTTTACAGATTTTTAATAAGGTTTATACGCTGATTCCAAATATGTAATTGGTTTTTCTGTAAATGTCGTACTTTTCGAGATATTTCATTTTTTAAAACGATATTTAACATGAAATGTGATTTTTGAAAAAAATTATTTAAAATATTTCGAACTTTTGAATGCATGTCCGTTACCACTGAAAATTTCATTGTTGGGTTTCATATAGTAGCAATATAATAAAAAAAAAAAAAAAAAAAAAAAAAAAAAATTTTCAAAAACTGACGGAGTCGAAAACAGAAAAGGGCCGTGCCTAGATAGCTCAGTTAGGAAAGCGTTAGACTGAAGATCTAAAGGTCCCCGATTCGATCCCGAGTCTGGGCAGAGATATACATTTTAGGGGAATTAGTTTATTGAGTGTTGTAGGGAAGATATATGCTGGTATTTTGGTCGAAAAGTGCGTCGAGTGACTGAAGGACTGATTGGTGAAGAACAAGGTGCGTTTAGGAGTGATAGAGGATGTATAGATCAAATCTTTAAATTGAAGCAAATGATTGAGAAAATGAGGGAGAAGAAGAATGAATTGTATTTAGGTTTTATGGATTTGCAACAGCTTCGGATGATAGGTAATAAGGAAGCTCATGGCAGTGGTGTTAATATATATGGCTGTTGGTGGTAGGCTCTGAATATGTATGACGATAGTGAGGCGTGTGTAAGAAAATAAATGGTGTCAAAAGTGATTGCGGAGTGAGGCAGGGACAGTGAGGCAGGTTGTTTTCTCCTTGTATTCAATTTGTATGATGGATGGGGTTATGAAGGAATTAGAGATGGGGGTTACAGGAAATGGTGTTAGAATGATGGAGATGAGTGAAGGGTGCCCTACCTATTTATGATAGCGGATGATTTGTTTGTTGTGGCGAATCTGAAGAGAGTTTGAGAGGATTGCGTAGAGAGGATTTGCCAGGGTGTGTAAAAAGGAGGGTTTGAAAGTAAACGTAGAATAAAATAAGGTTATTTAGGTTCGAGTGAGGACAGTCTCAGTGTGAAGTTATGTTAGATGTGAGCAGCTGAAACAAGTCTGTCTGAGTTTAAATATTTAGGTATATGTTGGATAAGAAGGGAACGGATGGTGATGCAAGAGTGTAGTAGGAAATTTGTAAATAGCAGGGAAGGGGGCTGTTGCAATTAAATCGTGGGTGGATGTAAGGGGAACCTTTTTTTGTTAGGTTTTTTTGAGTGCGCTAGCGGTCTTGCATGAGGGGATGGTTGTTACCTGTGTATTTGTATAGTAGTGAGACTATGGTCTGGAATAAGAAGTATAGATCTAAAGTTCAATGTGTTCAGATGGACATCGTAGGGGCGTGCTAGGTGTGAGAAGAATTGATAAAATGAGGCACAATGAACGTATTAGAGAGTTGGTGGTGTGAAGAAAGGAGTAAACGAGGAGAATAAATGAAAGTTATGTTGAGATGTTTGGTCATGTGGAAAGCGACGAGATGCATAGTCGGTTGCGGTAAGCGGATGTATAGTGCCGAGTGTGTTGGGAACCAGACGGCTAGGGAGACCGAAGAAAAAGGGATTGAGTCAGTAACGAGTGTCTGAGGAGAGAAATGTGAGTTTGGCAGAGGCGAGAATAAAGGGCATAATAGGAGAGAATGACGGGGTTTTGTGAGGGGCATATGTTTGTGGCCCACTTGGCCAAGGGATGAACCCTTTACATTGACGATTTGCCATAGTGGTCCGTCGCGGCCCAGTGAAGCTCTAGGGTTGGATTTTGCTGACTGCGACGAGTTCTTATTAATTAATGGATACAGAGGGCGGTTTAGGCTGGCGCTTTCCTTGACTTTTGTCCATATTCTTCTGCCTTTTTCTTTTCCGATGCAAGTACGCACCTTACCCCCAGTCTTTGAAAAAAGGTAGATGAAAAAGAAAGAAATATATTATATTAATACTATATATATATATATTATATATATTAGTTATTATATATAATATATTATATATATATATATATATATATATATATATATATATAATATATAATATATATAGATTATAAATATATATATATATATATATATCATATATATATATATATATATATAATTTCGTTGCTAGGCCGCTTTCAATATTCGAAATCATACACTTATTGCTGATTGGTTGCTTTCAATCAAGTTTGACATCCGTTTGTAGGATTATGTTACATTGGGAAATCAAACAATTGAGCATTTGTTCAAACTTTTCCAAAAACTCTAGAAGCGAAACTATCATAATAATAATAATATTGAAAGTTGTTTTTAGCTAAATATTAATGAAAAAGTATGGATATTTTCTTTGAAATTTCCACGAAATCTTGAAAGTTGGAATTACTAGCAAACGGGGACTATAGGCAGTCTTTTGAATGTCGACTGTCGATTGGGTATGTCATAATACACCTCTGCCCCATAAGTAAGCTCCCTTTCTTCGAATTTCCTCATTTACATTTCTCACCTTTTATTTTATTTATTTATTTTTTTTTTTTGTCATATCGTTCGATATCGGCAGTAGTTAATGGGGAAACTTCTCCCTTACTTGTCAGTTGTGATATTCCTTAGGATTCTGTTTTATACCGTAACTCTATTACTACTTGCTTTCGTTATCAACCTTCTCAGCTACTCTTCCAAGTTTATCTATTCCTATGCCGACGATTTCACGTTCCGTACTTCTACTCATTTCAGATTTATTCCTGATTTTGCATTTCGACCTGCCTCTCTGGTTCAGTTTTCCGATTTTAATTTTGCTGACCTCTGTAGGTTTTCCCGGTGGGCCCCATCAACCTCGTGAAATTTACTTTAATTTAAAATTATTTATACACCTGTTCATGAAGGTCGATTCGTTGACGTTGAGAGGTGGGATCTGTAGACACTGTGTTTGCGAAACTCTTCTTTCAATTATTTTTTGTTATATTTTGGTTTATTTCTTTCCCATATTATTATTATTATTATTATTATTATTATTATTATTATTATTATTATTATTATTATTATTATTATTATTATTATTATTATTACGTTTTATGCTTATCTGTCTTTTCCCCAAGTGCTTTCCTCTCTTTCCCCCTTCTTCTCATGCACACTACCATAAGTACTCCATGTTTCTCTTATGATGCTCCATCCATGCTCCCTCCTAACTCTCGGCAAGCATGGAGCTGCGGTCCCTACACGATCCTTTATCCAGTTTCATTTTGACCTCCTCCCGCGGTGGGTGAGGGTTCGATTCAAAAACCGGTTATTCTCGCCTTTCTCTGGGGCACTCATTGTAGGGGACACGAACTGACTAACCACTGAGAAGGATGTCCCACACTCGTGTTAAATCTTGGGCTCCGCGTGCCATGTATTATGGTCCATGGCTATTACTTTTCATCTTTGGGCCCGGTCGCCGAGTTCCAGGGAAACTTTTCTGAGACCCACCCCACGGGGTGGGGTTTCGTGGAGGGAGGTGAGTGCACTTTCTGCAGCTCCTCTTCAAGGATGTGTTATTTTCTATTTTTCGTTGGTTTTATCGATATTTTTGCTTATTTATATCGCGGTTTTGAGGAAAGTAGATTTTTTCTACGGTTAAATTTAAATTCAAAATAACGATTTAAGAAAAGGTGGTCATCTATTGGTGAGCTCCCCACCCGCCTATTCCTCGGCAACTACGCCAGGATCAAACAAGAACTCCGTAACCCATGATGCTGTGGGGATCCTCGAATCCCCAATAAAGTCTACTCCACCATATTTCAGACGCATTGATTCCTTCTCTTGGAATCACACCTGTTGGTGCGGAATTAAACACCACCTCGGCTCTTGCACCCACTACCTCCCTAAGAGATTCTTTTATATTTTTACTTAAACTCTCCAACATCACTTCAACTGACAGTACAGAGTCTTCTCATACTAAGTGATGCTTTAAAAGATGCCCTCGGTACTGCTGACCCGGAGGTGACGCCAATGAGGAATGAATCCCTCCTTGTACCTGCTGTTTCGAGGAGTCTGAGCGAAAAACTAAAAAATCTACATCACTGGGTAACTTCTGTCCTCTCCACCCCGGACGCAATCAGAATGCCTCAAAGGGTACCATATTTCCCCCTGAGGTACAGAATGAAGAGCCAAACATCTTACTTCATTTCAAACGGAATTCTATGCTTGTCACTAAAGTTTATAAATTTCCTCTATCGAAAACGGCCTCGACCAAATTGAATGACAAACTCCTTTTTACCTTCAGTACGCTATTTCCTTATTCGCTATTTATGATGTACACCCGTACAAGGCGTACATCCCCCGCCCGATAAGGTGTTTCCGATGCCAAATATTCAAACACCCTTAAAAATATTGCTGGACTCATCCAACTTGTTTATGCTGCGGTGGTGATCATCTTACCCCTTGTGACCTTCCACCTTTGTACCATATCTGCAAAGATCGTCACTCTGCCTCTTCCATCCATTGCTCTTCCTATAAACTTGAACATTATGTTCTGGAATACTGCACTGTCCTCAGGCCTGATAGCCGAGAGGTGACAAGGCGAGCCAGTAAAAAAATTATTATGCCCCTACTATGACAAAACTTCATTCAACTGCATGAAGAGGGATAGCTTCTCATTCACATCCGTATTCATTATTCGAGGTTCCCCAACCTCGTTCTAGCCAACCAACCTCAGAACCTAAACCTACTCCGACACGTGCACCGCCTCCCCCATATGACCCGTACCTCTGTCAAACGTTGATCCCCAAACCAGACATCTCTAACCTGTGTAGAATGTCATGCTGAAATCCACGTACCGCCTACTGTGTCGCAAGTCCAACCACCTATCAAATCCCTACCTGTTGAATCTTCCTCCGTAGCAAAAGTATAGGGAATTTCTAACCCCAGTGGTAATCGCTCTTCTCGTAAAAGAGCTGCCCCAGTCTCTCCTGTGAAACCAGATCTTCCACAGACTAATATCACCTTCCATGAAGGAAGATCCTCATCTTCACGAAGACCTATTTCCTTAAATATAGGGCCTCAGACTTCGTGAAAAATTCAACTTCCTAACCCTCCTATGAAGCCCTTATTATTGCCTCCAAATAAGCCCGCCGTTCTACGCACTATCGCGATACGACATAACTCTAAGTCGAAACCCTGTCGTCTCAGAAGTGTGTGTGGCAAACGCTATAGTGACATCACCACCCATCACTTCTTATTCTAACGACTCAAAATCCTTTTATGATTCTTGTATGAATATTTCACTTGACTCTTATTGCTATGACCCTTCCCACTCAAGAATTCGCACTCCTTTATATCCGATAGAACTAAACGACACTAAGGACTCACTGGTGAGACAT
The DNA here is from genome assembly GCA_015478945.1 of Trachelipus rathkii. Taxonomy (NCBI): domain Eukaryota; kingdom Metazoa; phylum Arthropoda; class Malacostraca; order Isopoda; family Trachelipodidae; genus Trachelipus; species Trachelipus rathkii. The sequence continues at coordinate 11,505 of JABUQX010088417.1, forward strand.
AATTGTGGTACAATACCCATTTCCAATATCACTGCAATTGACCACGACATTACCATTTCTATCATACCTACAGAGGTACCAATGGCCTCTCATACTCGCAGTCCTCCGCCAACAACTTATTTTCTTGCTCCATTGGTTTCACTACCAGGGGAGAAGGATTGGGGATCAGAAGTCACCCTGATGTGCCCGATTTTTCTGAAGTTTCTGTAACTACCTTCCCCAAATCACTGGTGTACCGACGAAGACGCTATTACCACCAATGCGCTGGCTATAGCTGCACTACCCTCTGTGTTTTTTGCTGACGTTCCCAGAATATTTGAATCGACTATAGAAAATGTGGAAACTTTTCTTATCAGCATTTTTCGAGCAATTTGACTTCGAAAAATTCAACTTTGCGGCCGAAATTTTGAGCCACCCTCACGATACAGAGATCCTCTTCTCCCTATCCATCAAGGACCGAACGAAAGTGGGGGAGCAGCGATTCTCTTCCAGGAATCTTTCCTTTACTTTTATACCCCTTCAGACACATTTGCATGCAGTAGCAGCACTAATCCACCTAGACTCAACCCTGACATTATGTTTTGTTTATCACTCCCCCAGTAGTAAATACGTTAAATAAGATTTTCTCCTTCTCTTTGGACAACTACCTCAACCTCTCCACCCCTTGGGAAATTTCAACTTGCACCATCCCCTGTGAGGAGATCCAGTGACGTCTCCAAACACGGATTAGCTGCTTGAGTACTTGCAAAAATATTCTCTGGGATGCCTGAATATAGGCCTGCCAACTTATTTACGCTTTAATACCCGTTCTTTTACTTGCGTGGATGTCTCATTGTTCTCTATTTATTTCATAGATAAGTTTATATGAGAGAGATCAGCCTTCCTCTTCCGGAGTGATCAATATAATTTCTTTCTTCCCTAGACCATCGCAGCCATTATACCGTCAATGGAGATATAAGTATAACTGTAGACTGAACCTTGTTCCAGCAGACTATAGAGTTACCCTTTCTTACCTGCACGGGAAAGATACCCCAGACCTGTGGAAGCTTTCCAATTTTTTATGGTTGCAACTCTTGCGGAGGTTGAGGCAATTATCCCTCGCTCTACGAATTGCAGTCGCTCATCAGCACACTGGTGGCCCCTGGAATGTGCATAGACAAATTGCAAAAGGAGGAAACTATATAGGACTTAATAACATCTTCCTACTCAATCTAAAATGATACTCTTTAAAGCTTCAGCAGCTAGTTCTCTGCGAATCAACGGGAAAACCAGGAAGCACTACTTCCGTAGTTTTCGTGTCTACTATCAGTTCTTCTAGGTCCTTACATTTTTTTTACAAGGGGATTCTAAAAAATTTCCCGTAGACACCATACAGACCCGCGAATCGTTCTCAAACACGAACCAAATACATTGGACGTGATTACCGTACTAGGTACTGTAGTGGATGAATTGGGCTACCAGTTTGCAACTTGCTCCAGTGATTCTAGATACAAAGAACCTTTCCTCTCGGCTCATTATTTAGTGCAACCCCCCAGACTATTTAGTCTCCTCTGCTGATGACACCCACCTCTTACAACCACCTGTTCACTGTGGCGGAATTTCGGGAGGCTGTGGTGCCAGAGGGCACATCTTATCAGATGATTCTCCACCTCTACCTATTCGCTTCGGCGTTTCTTTTCACTCTATTCAATCACATCTGAGTTTAAGGGGTCTTTCCACCTGTATAACAACAAGTTCACATCTTCCCTATTCCCAAACGGGGGAAGGATCTAAGCCTTGCTAATAATCACAGACCCATTGCCATAACATGTCAACCATGCAAGCTGATGGAGAGAATGGTATCAATCCGCCTTCTCTCAAAATTGAAAAAAAACAGGCATTTTCACCCTTCCAATTTGGTTTCAGGAAGCACCACTCAACTGACTCTTTGCCCACTTTCTTCGCTTAGATCATGACATCTGGGAAACTTTTAACAGTAAAAAGATCTTGGCGGTCTGTTTCTACCTTGAAAAGGCCCATAACATCACTTGGAGATTATGGATCCTGCAAATACTTAGTTCACTAGGGCTGAGAGGCCAGCTTCCTCTTTTTCTCTGTACTCAGTCTTAACTAGACTATTTCTTATGGAAGAGGGGGTTCCACAGGATACTATCCTGAGGGTGATATTCTTTCCATTGAGGTTCAACGATGCTGTCTCCAATATCTCAACTCCAGTCCATTGCTCCCTTAACATGGATGATCTGGCAATCTACATCCCTGTAGCAAAACTTTCATATGTGGTCCGCCATCTTCAACTAACGATTGATAACCTCTCCACTTGGTGCAATATACAAGGCTTTCGATTCTCAATACGAAAGTCAATGGCTGTGCTATGTCGCCGGAGAAATCGGAAGGCTGGCCGGGAAGAGTCCTCCACATATCTGGTCCTGTTTGGCTTTCCCATCAAGGTCGAATCGATTGTCATATCTTCCACATACATATCCATCACCTGAAAACAAGTCGCCATCGACCTCTGGATCTTTTTCGTCACCTCACTTCTACTCCTGGGGGTGCTCACAGAAAAACCATGGTCAGACTTTACATATTCTTGGTGAGGACAAGAGTTTATTACAGGTGTGCCATATACGTCTAAACCTCTGAATTATACTTGCGTCTCCTGGACTCCATCCAAGATAAAGGTCTCTTCATTGCTACCGGAGCCTTCCGTTCTTCAATAGCGGTGGTGAATTTAGAGGTGGAGGCAAGTGTCATACCTCAGTCTTTCAGAAGAGAGCAGCTAATATGCTCCCTTTACTTATATTTGCAGGCCCCTGCACATTCGGTTCTGGATCCTCTTCTTGGTGAGGTGGCCAGCAATCACTCCTTCTGACCATTTGCTTCAGGTGTGAGAGCTATTTTCAACCTTCTCCGTATCCTGTTGCGAGCCGTTGGCTTATACCTACGATGTGAGATGTGGCTATACCCACCTGTGCAAGTGTGTGTGATGTCGCTGTCACGTCAAAATCCGATACACACTCAGCCCTACTCCGAGCTGGCTTCCCCTCTCACCTTCACCTCCATGCAGATTCGGTGCAGGTATTCAACGATGGCTCTAAGACTAAAGATGGGGTGAGAGCTTCTGCCGTCATCCCGGATCACGTCCCTTCTCACTCTCTTCTCTCCTGCTTGTTCGTATTTACAGCGGAGCTAGTGGTGATGATTTGAGCGCTTTCTAGGATATCAACGCTTGCTGAGGACAAAACGTACATCATCATCATTTCACACTCCAAATGTGCACTTCTTGCCATTCAGACTCTATCTTCTCGGAACACTCTGGTATCCAAGATTCAAACATACCTTTGTCGGCTTCATATCAGATAGAAGGTTTTAAACATCTGCTGGGTTCCATCTCATGTTGGCGTTCAGGGAATGAATTGGCTGACAAAGAAGCGTTTCAGGCAGCTAATTCTTGGACACCTAATAACTCGTACCTTCCAATAGAACTTCAGCGAGCCCT
>JABUQX010088417.1:20000-25687 GCA_015478945.1 Trachelipus rathkii
TCGGTCTAGTTTGACTACAATGATAGAAAACTCGTAAGGCAATATATCATATTTCTGGGAGCATCCTTCTCAGGCATGCATATTTGATTTGACTATTGTCATTGAACTGAATGAAAATATGTAGATGTCTAGCTTAACTTAAAGGGTTCTGTAGATTTGCGATCATGATCCAGCCTGCATATATCTGCAATAACTACCTGAAAGATAATTCACCTCTGCCTACTGTTTAGTATAAATTACCAACACCCTTAACTGATTGCTATGTCAGTTAAACTTTTAGGCACCTGGAAACTTTACTAGATTGTTTTGTTAACCGATTATTTTGATTTCACAGAATCTTTGAAAAAAAAAAATTTGTCACATGATTCAAATTCAAAATTTGAAGAAAACTTTGATTTTCGTGATTTGAAAGGAAGTGTAAAATGAGTTTGCAAGTGCGAAAGGATGTAAGAATATGACATATATCTTGACTGCGTTTTTACTGTTGATGGACAAAGTTTTGAGGTTGAAGTACAAATATCTTGCTTCTAAAGCACGAGTCGTAATAAATTATTTAGTCCTCAAATGACAAGTTTAAATGTCTGTTTCATTAACAGAATCTGGTAGGTGGAAGGTAGAAAAGAAGAATAAGGAGACTATCAACAGCCTAGCGAGAATAAATTTATAATTAGGCTTGTTCATAGTGTGGCGTGTTATTTTGGCACGCTAATGTTTTTGCTTCATTTCCTCCGGTGGCGTTTAGGAATCTTTGGTTTGCTTTTTACGAAGTTTCTGGTAAAAATAAAAATTGTAGATATAAACATGGATTACGTTTAAATATACTTTTCTTTATATTTGTAATTCCACATATTATTTGAAAGTTGTTTTTTTTTTTTGTTCACATAGCTTGTTAACTTTAACAACCTTTTAGTTTGCTAATTAGATTCACTCACTTAGAATTTTTTTTTTTTTTATTGTAACTAGAATACAGTATTTCATGTTGAATTTTGTACCTTCAAATATATTTTCATTTATTTTGTAAAATTTTGTAGGGTAATTTTGTAACATGGGTAATATTGTAAAAGTAATTAATATAGAAGTTTTGTCTCATTTATTTGATATTTTTTTATTCTCAAAATTAACCGACACAGTATTGATTCACGTTTTTATTAATTATTGATCGTTATTTATTTATATTTATCTTGTATATATTATTTTGATTTATATAGAATTTATATAATATTCTTAAACGAATATAAATTGTTAAAAGTTTTCACAAACTAAATTTTTAATTTTTTATTTTTTATGACATTTTTTATGTAAAGGTTATTGATTTTTTAAATCTGTTTTTTTTTTATGTTATTAGCAAAATGTTATTAAATAAAACTGAAAATGTATCAATGTATTATTTTTATTTTCATTTTATTCTTAAAAATTATTTTAAAATCTCTATTGAAAAATTGATTAATTGCTTACAATGTTTTCTAAGTATTCGAAGTATATTCTTGACTTTTATACCTATATATTTTATTAATTTTATTTGTTGTCGGTCTTAGATCTGCCTTACATTCGCAACTTTTGTTCAGTCAATCTCGTTCGGAAACTCGGAGTTTCAGAAGTGTATCATCATCATCATCAACATCATCATCATCATCATCAACATCATCATCATCATCTCAGCTCCCCATAGATTGAGAGTAGGGTGCACAAACATGCACCCTTAACAAAATGTTAAGTGTATACATATATATATATATAAATTATATATATATATATATTATAATATATAATATATATATAAATTAGTTCATATATATAGTATATATATACTAATATATAAATATATATTATTATATATATATATATACTATATATATATATATATGAGATAGTATAGAGGCGTATATACTATAGTACTATAATTTTACTTTTTTTCTAGTTTCACCACCGCTAGCACGGGCAAAAGCCCTATTCAAAGGAGGTTGGTAGAACGCAGCAAAAATTAAACTAGCGCAAATTACGCAGATTGAGCACAGAGCGCGAGCTTTAAAGGGATGGATATTAAAATTGAGTAACAGGAAACACAGAAGATGGAAGAGAATTCCACCAGAACAGAGGCGGCAGGAGAGAAAGGGAAGCACCGCCAGGCGAACTAATGTCTGGAGTTGCTAATAATCAACGACAAAACTCATGTTGCGCGACGCAGCACCCCTTGTGGCTATGAAGGGCGTCGTAAAAGGTGGTGGCACGGCCGAGACGAAAGTTCCTCGAGCACTCTTTGCCCCTCGGGGTACCTATAGAAAAGAGATAAAGCCACAACATATCGCGATGCAAAGATAGAGGGTCAAGTGAACTAGAAAAGTACAGGGACAGTTTGATAACTCATTTTTGGCCTTTGACTCGACCAAATCCAAAAGCCGGGTGAAACCGAGCCCCCCCAGATATGAAGCAGTACTCCATACAAGGGCGGATGAGACCCCTTGTATAACTTGGAGTAACTGTGAAGAGAAAAAAGTCTTGCCAGTCTAAAACAGAACTCCCAGTTTCTTTGGAGCCGGGCCTAGCAACCGTTGTGATGCGGTGAGGTTCAAACCATTTTTTGGTTTATGTTAATGCCAAGAATGTTTTATATTGTCAACAGGAGGGACGAGAGAACCGTCGAAAGAGATAGGAAAGTTAGGTGTCTTAGAGAGGGAGATTTGTTGAAGTTGGGTTTTAAAAAAGAATTAAATTTTCATCAGGTGAGATGACTCCACCGGAAATTCCCTTTCTAAAGATCAGGCGAGAATAGAATCGAAAGGATTAAGACTGAGAAGGCAATTTCCTAGAAGTAAAAGAAGGAGCAGAATATGAGTGGATAGGAGTTAGATGTGCAGGACGAGAAGATCATTAATGAAAAGCAAAAATAAAGTAGGAGATAATATATATATATAAGTATATATATATATATATATATATATATTATATATATATATATATTATATATATATATATATATATATAATATATAATATATATATATATTATATACTATAATACACACTTGTATTATATATATTTACATAATATATATATATGTACATATATATATATATATATATATATATATATATATATATCCCCGCAGGGGGGTATTGATTCGTATTATGGTGTTATGCTCTGATTGTGGGAAAGACTTGTTTACAATCTGAAGCGTGGCACTGTAATAGGAACCAATGCTAGGGGGACTTTCTGCATCCTCCGGCCCACAGTAATATGTGCATACTGTTGTGCATTCGCGTGCACTTAGCATTTGCACATATGTATCATTGACCCTTCCCTCTTTCCCTCTTTTTTTCCATTTTTTTCTTCTTTTTTTTCTTTTTTTTTTTTTTTTTTTTTTTTTTTTTTTTTTTTTTTTTTTTTTTTTTTTTTTTTTTTTTTTTTTTTTTTTTTTTTTTTTTTTTTTTCCTCCCATAAGTCCATTTAATCTTTGATTAAGGTTGCCTTTTATCCCTTTTCCCATCACAGGCCCTTGGGCTATCCGGTGCCTCTTTCCCTCATAGGTTATCAGTTCACCCCACACTTCCTCCCTGTGGATGAGGGGTTACCGTTGAAAACCCGGTCATTTACGCTCACCTCTGACCGGGCCGCCAATTTTATTAAACCCGAACCTTTGCTAACCACTCATGGAGGCTGTTTTTCTGCACTTTGGTGTATAATCTCCGGGACTTTGCGCGAAGACTTATAGGTGCCGTGTGGGTACACGATGGGACCGCCACGTAAAGTTTCGGGGAGATCTTCCGAGGCCACCATCCACAGCCTACCCTACGGGGTGGGGTCCGGGTGGTTTTGTGGGTGGGTCTCTGGACTGTAACCTGCTGTAGAGAGAAGGATTACCCTTCATTAAGAAATATACGCCTTTCGCAGCAGGCCATCCTGTTATTTTGCTTTTGTAATGTCTCAATTTGCTTATTTGCTAATATGTTTTTTTTTTGGGGGGGGGGGGCTCCAGCCCTGGTGACGAAGCTTGTGGTTAAATCTTAATATGGAAAAGTCCTTAAAAGAAAAACGTATCTTTTAAATAAAGGTGAGCTGAACCATCTGCCAGCTTCCCAGCCTGGCCCTACCACGGTCCCTACTACTTCTAGAGACTGGTTACTTATGATTTGCTATTCTTCTTCTACTACACCTGAGGGGTCTTTCGCGCAAAATTTCATGCGAATTTTTCGGTCGGGGAACAGCAAAAACACTAGGTGCCCCCACAGGCCCGGGCAATCCCGTAAAAGGGTGGCCCCACCGTAATAGTCCGTACTCATATCGTTTACTCCTACGGCCTGCAAGCACCCCCTTCCAGGAAGTGTCCAGAGACATAGTCATTCCCGAATGCTATTACATATTGCGATCCACATACCCTTCCAAAACTTCCCTTACTTGAGCACAAGGAACCTTCCTCTCAGTAGGGGCACTCGAAAAAGACCCTAGGGTTGGAAGACCCTCCAGTCACCATTGGAGAGGGAATGGGTACCAGATCTCCGTAAAGAATGCTAACGCGAAATCACCAAAGTTCCATTCCTGTCATCCTTAACGTCTCTTGGGGATATCCCTCTTATTTCTACTCCTGATGCCATAAGAAACACATCTAAAGGCAACTTAATTTATTTGTCCTATTCAGAAAAAAGGACGAAGACACAGCTGTCATTTTGGAAGAAATCCAACAGAAAAGATTTTCCGCTACAAACATTTATAAGATTTCCCCCCCGCCGGGAAACTCCTGACAACCAACCACACCGCTTTACTACTGACTTTAACACCCGCGCGGTTATCCACCTACCAAAGGTAAAAATAGGGGGTTAAAGTTATACACGATGCCGCCACGTTTATCCCTCGCCCCAGACGTTGCTTCAAATGTCAAACCCCGGTTTTGGCTTCATCCCCGGAAAATACTGTAGGGGCACACCGGAAGAGACTATGCCCAAATCTGGCGGAGAATTATTTCCACACTCCATGTAAAATATACCCCTTACTGAGAAACCTGCAAAGGACCCAACAGTGCTTTCCTCTTTCAAATGCCGTCCTTAACAGTGTTTTTTGGAACAGGGGGTTTTGAGTCTATGTAACTATACATAAATTGAGCAGGAAGGATGCTAAACGCCAGCTCAATGAAAAATTATCAAACAAATCAAAATCAATCCTTAGCGGCCAAACCAAATTACAGCTACCCCCCCGCTCCACGTGTTAATCCGCCAACACAACCCCATCCTTATAGAACTCCCTCTCTTAAATTCCGGTTGAACGTCAGTGCAAGGGTAATGCACCAGGATAACATGTAACTGCCCCACACTACCAACTTCTCTCTCAAAAGCACAACAAGGCATTGCCCTTAGATGAATCTCTCCTCCCCGTTCCAAAGATGTACAACACATGCCCTATCTGAGCATTAACTCTCAACAAGGGCTACCAATGAAATCTAAAAGCTAGCTCATCCAACAACAAATTTGGACTTCCTGCCAAGACAGCGACTGTCCATACTCACGGAGGGAGAGTGGGAGGCTCACCCAAACTTATGCAAGAGACGGTCTCTTTGTCCCTTATTCTCTCTCTCCACTACTCTCAAAACCGCCTGGTAAAGGGATGTTTTAAAAAAAGAACACACAGAAAGAACACAGTCGCCAAGTTAATGTATTTATTCGTTAAGACATATAGAGCACACCGGGGGAATTCCTTAA
>JABUQX010088418.1:5000-28834 GCA_015478945.1 Trachelipus rathkii
CTCTAATTATTTTTCCAGAAGGGTACGATGTTATAGAGACATCAGGCCTAATGTTTTCTCACAATGTTGTTGATTATGATTTTTATATTTTAAAGGTGATTGCAGTATTTTAATGGAAAACATTCCAGTTCCATCAACTAAAAATTTGTCATCTATTGAAATTGAGCAACGTCGTATTAGCTGGACATACTCTTTATGCCCTGATGTCGATGAATGTATGCTTGATATGCATGACTGTCATGAAAATGCTACATGTGTTAATACTGATGGAGGCTTCAACTGCAGCTGCCCAAGAGGTTTTACCGGTAACGGGAGAACCACCTGCACTAGAACGTAAGTTGAGTACTGTTTTTATTATTTACATTAAGAAAACTATTTACATATATTTGTGTTATTAAAACACTTAAATAAACTATCTTACTTTTAATGTATAGAGAATATTTAATTACATGTCTTTATCTTCAATCCTTTTGAAGCTGTTTTGAAATGTGTGTTCATGGAAAATGTTCAGGAACTCCAAACTATGTTTGTGAATGCAACTTAGGGTGGACTGGATCCGATTGCTCTATTAATTGTGGTTGCAATAATCATTCAAAGTGCCAAAGAGTTGGTGTCTGTGAACATTGCCAAGGAGAGACCACAGGAGACTCTTGTGAACTTTGCAGGTAAGTTACTTAATACTTCATGTTTGGTCTTACCATTATATTAAATATTTTATTTGCTTAGAAATGGTGTATGATGATGATGGTGATGATAATAATGGGTAAATTTGAAACTTATATATCTAATTTACATTATGAACCCTTCCATTGAAATTTTTTATCATACCATTATTTGAAGGTGTGTGTGTGTGTGTATTTTTTTTTTAAATAATATATAAGGATAGCTTCAACTGTTGATTTAAATTGGAAGAATAAAGCTTGCATATTTGGTTTTGTTTTGAACTGTTATCATTAAAATTTAGAAAGCATCTTGCTGAAATTTTTCTCATGTGCTATAAGAAAAAGATTTTTCTCGTAATATATTTCTCCTAATCTTAAGTAATTGAGATAGGTAAGCTATAATTATTTTGCTGTTGCCATACTAAATTTCTCCATGTTACATTTATTTAAGGCCTGGAAGCTACGGTAACGCTACTACTGTGGGATGCAAGAAATGTGAATGCAACGGCCATTGGGATGAGAAAAGAGGAAGATGTGATCAAATGACTGGCCGTTGTTTATGCATTCATAACACTAGAGGTTATAAATGTGATCAGTGTGAAGAAGGTACATATATTTATAAAAGAAAATATTTTTAAATATTTAAATCTTTTTATCCTATCATACAGTTTAGCAAAAATATTTCTGTAATATTTAAAACGATTTTTACTGTGAAATTAAAACTAAAAGTATTTAACATCAGTTTTGAGAAAGTTTTTATATATTCAGGCTAACATCATTTGCATAAATAATTTTTAGTAAATATTATTTTCCAAATAGTTTAATATTGGTTTTTCTAATAGGTTTTTATGGAGATCCTCGCAATGGTGGAAAATGTTACCGTCAGTGTACCTCACGTGGGATTATTGTGAATGCCACAAGAGGATATTTTGGGTCTCAAACTACGTCCGAGGACCCAACTGGTACCTTGATCTTTGGATTCTCTCTGCTATAAGGATTCCTCTTCAACCCATCTATAACCAACTGCGGGATACAATTTAAAAAAAAACTGAGTTGGATTTATATATATATCATAACTAGATAAATAGGGATATATATATATATTGTTGATTATATATAATTTATATATAATTATATATAATATATAGTATAGATAATGTTCGATAGGTAGTAAAATATTGTAGTATGATAGATATAATTTAGATGGTTAAGGTAGCTAGGGTGATATATACTAAGTGAGTATCTCTTATAAATGTGGGAGATTCTTAATAGCGAATATTATAGTGAGATAGGTTATTCTGGAGGCATTAATACTAGTTATAGTGGATTATAAGGTAAACTAGTTTTGTATATATAAATCAGTCTTAAATACGTAAATAATGTGGTAAACGTAACTAAATATACGTACTCTTTATAGTGAGTAGAGATGATGAATGATAGATATAATACGTAGAGATGAGAAGCGCGAGAGGTAAATAGAGATGAGAGAGAGATGAGAGATTGCTGAGAGGAGAGATAGAGAGACGTAGTATGATAGAGTAGAGAAGAGATGTGAAGTAATATAAGTATATAGGGAGAGTATATATCTATTAAGTATGTATATGAAAAGATATACTCTATATTTCAAAACTTCATTATTAATAGGAATATAGTACTGATTGATAGAGTGCACTATTTTAGTATAACTATCGTCCTAGATGTTTTGAATGACCTGTAATATACTCTACATATATAATATATATATTCTATAACATAGGTATGAACGTATATATAGATATGATAACCTACTAACTATATATACACTTATTTTCAATGGTACATTATAGAGGGGTCGGTTTAAGGCTGCTTTTCTTATTAGAGCAGAGTCTAGTCAGGTGCGTTCTCATACTGCTTTTCTTTTGCTGATGCTTGTATTCCACAGGAATATAGTCGTCCAGGCAGTGGCTGAGGCTGAACGAGAAATCATAGAAAAGAAAGATAGGTATATTTTTTATAACCCTTCTGGTCGATAAGAATAAAAATAGCTGACATTCTGTATGCCACGGGGCTACGAGTTAGTTGCATTTTATGGAAAGAAGGGGAAGTTTAACGTTGAATACTTTTTAAATGTTTAAAATGATTTTTATTTTTCGATAAACTATTTTATACTAAGTAGTATATGATAAAACGTAAGAACGATATTTAAATTATGGTTAATTCATTATAACTCACAATTATACTCGCTATTTTTTATTTTATATTAGATTTTTATATGATTACTTTTAATTTTTCTTAGTTGTCTATTTTTTTTTTTTTAAATAATATGATTCATTAATGGAAGCACGGGAGTATTACTCGCTCCAAGCTAGGACTTTCTATGAGCCTCCTTTCAGGTTAAACGACAAAAGTAGAATGTTCTTGTGACGGGGCGGGGAGCAGAATGAATCATTTTTATTTAATTTTTTATTTTTTCATTTTATGGTTGGATTTTGTTGGTAAATTTTATTTGTGTTTGGTAGCTGTTTTTATTATTGAATATTGATTGGGAGGACAGGCATTTGGTGGCGTAGTTATAATATGGATACAAATTTGATACTTCCATGGCACGGATCTTATACTTACTAGTTATTCGTAGTTTTTATAAGGTATACGACAGATTTCGATAATTTTCCTTTTTTTGTTTGATTTGAGTGTTATTTAAGATGCTTGGTGGTTTGGCGGGTTATATTATGTGGGTTGTTTGGGATTCGATGGTGGGATGAGGGATGAGTTTTGTTTATCATCTATTCCAGTCATTTGGAAGAGTGTTTGTATTGATTCTTTTTGGTCCAAAGGTCAGCATGGTTTCGGCGGCTATATTAGGATGTTTAGAATTATTCAGTTGTTGACATGGTATTTGATAAACGCATTGTTTTTGGGGTTTTTTGGGTAAGGGGGGCTTAAAGTATGTTTCAGGGAGAATGTATTGTTTTGGGTAAAAGAGATGAGGGGGGTAGGAGTTTTTTTATTTTGTGATCCAAAATGTAAGGTATGGGAGGTGAGTGTTTGATTTTAATTTTGTTTGTTAATTATTGGTCGGGTTATGTGTCACTGATAGATTTTTGTGTTTGCTTGTTTTGTAGGGGGCATTTGGTAATCTATTGATTGCGGTCGGGGTATTTGCAAGTTAGTTCGTAAAGTTGAGAACGAGGTATTTTGGGTTTTCGGGTGATTAGTAGGGATTGATAACGGATACCGGGAGAAAGAAAATTAGAGGCCGATTTATACCGATATATCATGATAAACTAGCTAATTAGTAATGGTGTTGTAGATGTCCGACTGGACAACGATAAATTACCGGATATATGAAGAAGATTAGTCCATTTGATACTTTTAATTAATATAATAACTACAAACAGCTAATGAAGGAAGAGGGATAGAACATTTGTGCCTTCGATGCTTATCGAGAATGTTAGGTAAAAGAGTAAAGGTGTATAAGGGATTGCAGTTCCTGTAATAAAAAAATACTTCGTCATTTGATATTATCATACTTTGGTTGTGCCTCACGGAAGGTGTATAATTAACTTTTATAAATTAAATAGTACTTTAAGCGAATGAATAAAATGACAAATATACGGATATTTTACTATGTATAACTTTCTTCTATGTTTGACTGGTTTATTTAAAAGAAATATTCCATTTCCATTTCAAGTAGGTAATTGGCACAGGAGTTTAGCTATCTAGCCTTTTGTTTTACACATGATGTGACATTTTCCAAGAAAATTTCTTTAACTAGCTACAAATATAAAGAATACAAAATAATGGAAGAAGAGACCTCAATTAATCAGCGAAAAAGTTAAAATGAAAAAAACGCTATTGACTCAAACATGTCACATAACAAATCATTCCAACCAGTGACTTCTTGCCAGGTACGAGATTAACCTCATTCCCAGTAGGCTCAAATTTCAACAAGCATTCACAAATTGTGATGCAAAATCATTAAGCTTTCCATAGTATCTGGCGAAGAGACTGTTCCTCTTATTGGGGTGTTTTTACATTGGCTGTACCTATCCTATCTAAATGACGTTCTCTCTCTCGGACTGATTGAAGGGAGGTGCTTGATATTTTTGCCTGCAGTAACGTGAAATAATCGACGAACCATTTGGCCCAGTTTTCCATGGCCATACCGCAGAAGGAATGTCTCTCTTGTTAGGCAGCATCCTCATCGTTTTCGTAGAGCCTCGATCTCCTCTTGTCACGACCTGCATAATCGCAATTAATCTTTGCTCTCTGATGACTGTCTACTTCAGTTCCATTACGATGGGTTCCCTGGTTGTGATTCCTTGTAAAGTGTATAACTGAGAATTGCTGTCAATGCAATTTCGGCCATAGACTTATCAAAGTCTAACATAAAAATCCTTAACTCTTATTTCAATAAAATTTTATGATAAGCTGAAGAGCCAACCTATGCGTTCACTATCAGTGCTTGGCTGCCCGTAAGGTGTTTGCAGGGATAAGGGCGGCTTCCACCTTCTTCATCTGGTCAAGCGAGCAGCTCTCGTTGGATATGCTCATGTTCAAATGCATTTTATGAACTGGATATCTACCGTCGGAGGTGTCATTACTTAGTGGTGAGTTACTTATGCTTAGCTTTAAGGTATACTCATACTCTTATTTAGAACCTTCTATTTAGTTAATTATATTTATATTTTTAATGTAGTGTCCACCTTTTAGGAAAGTCGGTACCGATGTTTAAGGCTATACCAAGACCTAATAAATAAAAAAGGAGATTGGGTGTCTAGAAATTCAGTCTTCAGAAATCCTACTAACAGCAAATGGTTAACGCGCGATGAGAACAGATGACGCCAGGTTCTTAAAGTGAAGTTGGAAATTAGTCATTAGAATAGGTATAACTACAGAAATGATTAAGTGAAGCAGCAATTCCACAGAACAAAAGCCAGGTGGAGAAAGAAAGAGACACCTCGCAGCGCAAGAACAGTCTTGGGTTACCTAACCTATATAAACACAAACGTCTCCATTGTGCCGAGTACAAGCAAGCCCGTGATATGTGCTGGACGGGGTCGTGTAAGGTGTTGCGTCGCGAGTGCTATAGATTTCCCATAACTTATCGGAGCAATGAACGATTAGAATGCCAGGTTGGGCCGTACTGGACGAAAATACCTAAATAGGAGGGACGAATAAAGCACGTTAAGACACACTCGTTGGCCGTCACCAATATAAAAGGGTACAGTTAACTAGAAAGGGATACTTAGGAGTTAATTATATCTTAATGTCTATTTGCGACCCTTTGACTTCCATCGAACTCTCTTATACCCATAAAGACCGGTGATTCAAACCAGGATGCCACCCGCACCCCCACAGTATTAGAGCAAGACTACTCCCATACAAGGGCGGATGAGACGCCTTGTAGTAGGTGGAGTATACTGAGGAAGAGGAAAAAGTCTCGCCACTCTAACGAACTCCCATTTCTTTCGAGGCCGCCCTAGCAACCACTGTGATTTGAGCTGTCTTCAAAACATTTTTTTGTTTATGTTAAGGCAGGATGTTTATGTTGTCAAGGAGAGACGAGAGAAACCGTCGAAAGAGAGAAAAGTAAGTGTCTTAGAGAGAGAGATTTGTATAAGTTGGGGTTTTAAAGATTTAAATTTTCCAAAGCTTGAGGAATTAGTTACTGAGTTTTGAAAACTATAATAGAATCGGACCAGATATAAGAACGAGAGGCCAATTCTCGAAGTAAAAGAGGGAGCAGATTGAATATGAGTTGAAGATGAAGGGGTCAAGTCTCGACATCATGAGTGGAATTGAGTTTAGATGTGCCCGGGAGAGATCATTGATGAACAAGGCAGGAATAAAGAAGGAGATAAAACAGAACCTGAGGACACACTATTGACAGAACAAAGACGAAGTCGCCAAAGAAAGCATCAAGGACAACAGCCAACATTGAGCGATTTGAAAGAAACTAAACATAAGTAAGCAAAGAGAAGAAGGCACCCAAGAGGGGAGCTTGGAGAGCAGTGACGCGTGCCTACCGGCTCAAATGCTTTGGATTATGTAAGCGCCAACCACACAATCTTACCGGGTGTATCTAAGGGCGGAAAACCATAAATGGGTTAAATAGGAAAGGTATATCGCCAGCAGATCTCGAGCACCGAAAGCCGTACTGGTTAATCAGAAAGAAGGGAAGAGATTCCAGATGGATCTAAGAAGTGAGAGTTAAGAAAGGTTTTCAATATATTAGATGAATACTAAGTGAAAGCTATACGGGGATAGTAGAATGAATCAGCAGCAAGCATCATTTATCGTGAATACGCTTTGGAATATGCGCGCTTCCAACACTGAGGGAAAGTGCTTAGGTATTGAGGCATAGAGAATATAGTTGAACGAGGGGTGGGGTCAGCACGGAAGCACACTTCCTCAAAAATCGGAGAGGAATGCCACTGGGCCACCTCGCCTTCTAACGTTCAAGATTTCAGGAGCCCATGTACCCGGATCAAATGAAATGACAGGTAAAGGCATAGGACCGAGAGGAGAAGGGGGAGGAAGGGAATACCAGAATCGTCCAGGGCTTGATCTAGAGGAAAAAAGGAGGCCAAGTTATGCTCGGGGTTTTAGTTGGAAGTATTAACAAATTTTGATTCCCTCATCAATTTGCATGTAAACTATCATTAAAAAGTTTTAAACAGTTCTATTTTCGCAAGAGGCCAGAGAGATTTGTCCTGTAGGAGAACAAGGAAGGTGTCAGCGCATTTTCCGTTTATGAAGTCCGCTTGGCTTCGTCGAAGCCGTATCCCTGCAACGATTTCTAGGCTGAATGAAAATTGGCAAAAGTGATAGGAAAACGAACGAGAATTTTTTCCATACCCGATAAGCATTGTCTCTACCTGAATGACCAGGGAACACGCACGATCGAACCATGGATTGAGGAGAGAAAGATTTAGTCCAAGAAGGAATGCAACTTGCCTCATGCCCATTACAATTACAGTTTCCCACTTTTATCGGCAGAAATATGAAGCGTCTAAGAGTAAAGCAGTCACTTCAATTATAGTTAGCGTAAAGCAACGCAATGCCCCCAGTCAGCCGATCAAGTGCAGAAGAACCGATAGGGAGTGATGGGAGATGTTGGAGAGAGAAGTTTAAAATTAAAACGTGATATAAAACAGGGTTTTTTTTTTTTTTTGTTTGTGGTCAGATTACCGATAGGAGCGAAGGTGGTGTATTTATAGAGGAGGACCAGTGGTGAAACATAGGTCAAGTGTGTTAAAGAATAGTTGGGACGATCGGGAATGGTGTGTAGATTATTTAATCAGTTTGCTCCCAGACGGTTGAGAATAACTGAATGTTAGCGGTTCCTCCTCAACTAATCAGTCACGAGAGGACCACAATTCAGTTTGTGTACATTGAAATCCTAAATAGAGAGACCTCAGTATTTGGATTTCGAAGATATAAGTTGTAGTAAGGTAATCACAAAAAGGCATGAAAATCTGTTTGTTAGGGAACAGTAGCAGAAGCTAAAGAATATTGTAGTAGAGCCACAGGAACGATTTTAAGCCAGCAGAATCGAAGCTAGGGAAGATTCGGATTTACGAGGAATTCTGATTCAATATATGCAAATCATGAACATTTTTATATTAGAAATACAGTTATAGTTGGATATATTAAACGAGTTGAAGGATGAATTCTTAGCCATCTGGGTTCAGACAAGAGCGATACAATTAGTTTGGCTAGAAGCAGGTAGTATTCGCATGGATGCGAGTTCGCGTGCAATGCCATTGATGTTGGAAGTCAAAGAAAAGCCACGCCTGTGAAATTGCTATATAGACAGCACCGAATACAAAAAAAAAAACAACAACGACAAAAACAAGTAAAATACGGTCATGCGCACATACGTACTCATTTATTCGTCGCTAAACCTAAATTTTTAACAACGTAAATATTTACAGCAAATATTAAAATATGAATAATCCAGAAAGTTTAAAAACATCATGCACTCACCGCTTCACCGAAATTGCGTACAAAAAATACTATTGATAAACTCAAGTAGATGAAATTGTATAATTATACCAAATGGCTGTCTCAATATAGGTAATTTTCGCTAAAGACCAAGTTGGAGGAAAAGCTAAATATAAGTTAAAAAAGGAAATCGGAAAAAAAAAACATACTGGGTTAGCTATTCAATATCTAAAGTTTTTGAATCAACCCATCTAAAGTTTTTTCATACTTTTTCACCCAAAAAGTAAGAAGTATCGCGTCTAAGTATCGGCATTTTGCCGATACGATACCATAAAAATGGCCGTATCTACCGATACGATACCGATTACGAATACTATCGGTAAATCTAGTAGATTAGGCTTGTTTGGGAAACAAATTCTAAGTGCCCTAAGATATAAAGCTGTGAGTGTAGCTGTTTTTGTATTTTTTGTGTGGGAGGAAAGCCAGTGATAATTTGGCCGGGAGGACGGTTTTCTGTAAATCGAAAAGTGATGTTGTGTGAGTTTTTCCAGCTTAACAGGGTGTCTAGGATTGCCCCGCCCCCCAAAATCTTGGGACAATTCGGTCCACGTTACAATAACAAAAGATCACACTGAAATCCACAAACAAAACAAGGCCTATATGACAATCTCTCTTATTTTTACGGTGTCACAAATACACAAAATAAACCCTACCGTCATAATCTCTTAAAACAACTGTGACACATTAACTCTCCTCATTACTTCAAAAACCTACACTTTAATAGGAAAAATTCCACCATATCAAAAACACCCAGATTCTACAAACACAACTTATCGTCACGTAACATCAATTTCTAGTTTCGTATCGTCTCCCTTCACTCGGTTACTAACTCGACTCTTGGGAAAATTACTTCACCTAAAAATTATCCTTTAAACCTAACTTTCCTATAAAACAAATAATACATTAACACTCAGTCAACTATTTATCTTTAACATAATACTACAAACAAACCAGGATTTCCATGGAGTTCATTTCCCTACATCGCAATATTCATGAAATTACTAACACTACTATATCTTAATCCAACCCCATTCAAAACTCAACATGGCTCGGTTTGTCGACCGACATTTTTCATAGCCCTCCCTACAAACAATTTTCACCCTGTTCTTCCTCCATAAATATGATCCACCTAAACATAATTCACCCGAACCCTCAAATAATGACACAATACCATTCCTAGACACCCCGTTACGCTGGAACATTTCACAGCAAAAAACTTTTTCACCTGAGTGTATAGAAAACCCTCAACCACATTAGTAGGTATGAATTTATTCAGTTTCCTCCCAACAAAAATACAAATTATCTGAAGCACAATGTAGTTTTTTCAGAGCATTTAATCTTTTCACCTCATGAAAAAAATTCCATGAGGAAATTGAATATTTGAGCTATTTCTCTAATTTTAATTTGTTCCCTTCTAATATATTCCCTAAAATAATATTTAGATTTCTTGAAGACAAATTTCGATCGAGACATACCTTTCATTGACGTCCCCAAGCAAAGAGTTTATTACCTCCCTCCATCTCTTTTTAACCCAAAAACAATTACATTCTCCCTGACATAACTTTGAGCCCCCTTCCAAAAACCCCAAAAACAATGCGTTTATCAGAATACATGCTAACAACTGTAATTCCATATATATAGGCGAAACATGCGACTTGGACCGTAGAATCAACAACACTCTCATGATATGGAAATGATAAACAAACTACTACCTCACCACCCATCGAACAAACACACACATAATCAACCCAAACACACAAGCATCTTAAACACTGCAAAATCAACAAAAAATGGAAAACTTATGAATCTGTCTATATTTATACACGAATATAAATAAATACTCTCGGGCGAATATAAATTCGGATATATAACTAACGCACATCCCTGTTGCTCAAATACTTTAAACAGCTACAAACAAAAAAAATTACAAGAACATAAATTGAAAAATAAAAATTACAAAAGGATTTTTCATAAGAAGAAAGATAGGACAGTTCTCTTTGTCTTTTTAACCTGAAGGAGGCTCAAAGTGCTAGCTTGTCAATTGAATCTAATTGTAAAAAAAAAAAATAATAAAAATACATATAATGTAGTTTAAATGACAAAGTAATTTAAAATGTTCGTTTTATCATATAGATAGGTTTTAAAAGAAAGTTTTTGATAAATAAATAGTTTTTAACATTAGTTTTCACCTATGGCCACTCCGTAAGCCCCGGTGCATGGACATTGTTATTTTATTTAGCGCCAAGGGTTTTAATCATATAATATAATTCGCGTGAAGTGGTCATTTAATTTATATATATATATTTATATAATATATTATATATATATATTTATATATATATATATATATATCTATATAGTATATATATATATCTATATATATATATATATATATTATATATTATATTATATTATTATAATATTTATATATATAATATCTATATATATATAATATACTTATATATATATATATATATAGTATATATTATATATTATATATTATTATAGTATATATTTATATATATCGTATAGTATATATATATATATTGTATAGATAAGTATTCAGTTGTGTGAACAAGTTGGAAATCTGGCAAATGGGAGCAATGAGGAGCAGTTGCTTAGCAGTGCAAGGAAGTCATGATGGATGTGCTAGTAGGAAGTAAGAATATTTAAGTGAGTGGTGGATGAAGAGGGATGCAAGCGGTTAAAGTAAGAAGCGTGGTTGAATGTACGAAAGGCCGCAAATGATGAAGTTTTTCAAAAGAAAGTGTTTGGAGTATATAGACGGAAAGAAAATACTAAAAGGTGCATCGTAGGAGAAAAGAAGAGGTATGAAAGCAGTTTGGAAAAGGAATGATGGGGACTTAGAGGAATAGGAAGCTTCTTCTGGTGGAAGCGCGAAAGGTTAGATGAGAATAGGGGACTGCTAGTAGAAATGATAGGGAGGTTGGGAAGAACCTTCGGAATCTGTATATATTACAGTAATGAAGAGGGATAAGTGAATGTGTGTGGTTTGATGGTGAAAGGATAATTATTTGGGGATGAGGTCATTAGTCAGGAGAGGTTATGGGCAGAGTGAGAAAGTTGAAGAATGATAATCTGCAAGATATCGATGAAATTACTGGTGAAATATCAAGAACGAGGCGAGATGGTGATTGTTGGATTTGGAAGTGTGTAATAAAGCGTCTATAGAGGGTATAGTTCGCGGAGTTAGGAGAGCAGTAATATACCCTTATATAAGGGTAAGGGGATAAGGGCCTGTAGGATTATAGGGGAATTAGTTATTGAGTGTTGTGAGAAGATATATGGCTGGTATTTTAGTCGAAAGGCGTCGAGTGACTGAAGGCTGATTTGTGAAGAACAAGGTTGTTTAGGAGTGGTAGAGGATGTGTGGATCAAATTTTACTTTAAAACAATGATTGAGAAAATTGGGGAGAAGAAGAATAAATTGTTTTAGGTTTTAGGATTTGCAACAGGCGTTATGATAGAATTAATAGGGGAAGCTCTATGGCAGGTGTTAGAATATATCGTGTTTGGTGGTAGGCTTCTGAATTGGAATCAAAAGTATGTATGACGTAGTGTAGCGTGTGTAAGAAATAAGGTGTAAAAAGTGATTGGTTAATATCAATGATGGAGTGAGGGAAGGGTGTGTTATGTCTCCTTGGGTTATTCAATTTGTATAGGATGGGGTTATGACGAATAGAGATAGGGGTGGCGGGAATGGTGTTAGATGATGGGAATGGAGGTGAGTGAGGGTGCCCTACCTATTATATGGGATGATTTGGTTTGGTGTGGGGAATTGACGAGAGTTTGAGAGAATTGGTAGAGAGATTGGGGGGTGTGTTAAAAGGAGGGGTTTGAAAGTAAACGTAGTTGAGAAAAGTTATGGTTTGTGAGTGAGGACTGTCCTCGGTGTGAAGTTATGATTAGATGGTGAGAGCTGGAACAAGTATATGCTTAAATTTTAGGATATATGTTTGGATGAAAGGGAACGGATGAAGCAAGTGTAGTAGGAAAAGTTGTGAATGCATAGGAAGGTGGCTGGTGCAATTAAATGTTGGTGGATGTAAGGACTGAGTCTTGATTGCGCTATGGTTTTACATGAGGTCTTGTTGTTATGTTTATGTTAGTAATGTGAGACTATGGTCTAGGATAAGAGGTTAATTAAGTCATGTGTTCAGACTTTAGAATGGACATTTAGGGGTCCCACTTAAATTTTTCATAACCCATCATAAACCGTTAAATTAAAGGAGACATAACCACCTGTCTACTCCGCTATTAATACTAAGATAATCACCTTTTGAAGCCATTTATTCTTACCACGCCTACTACTATCATCATACTTTGATTCCATTAGAGCCTCCACAACACATTTTTCACTCACCTTGCATAGAGCTCTATTACCTTTCTCGCTGTTGCAATCCATAAACTAATATAAATTTATTCTTCTCTCCTCATTTTTTCAATCATTTGTTTCATGTATTTGATCCACACATCCTCTACCACTCTAAATGCCACCTTGTTCTTCATCAATCAGTCCTCCAGTCGCCTGACTGTGAACAAAATACCACATATCTCTTTCCTACAACTCAATAAACTAAATTCCTATAATTCTGCAGTTTCAGAAAAGCTTACCAAACTTGAGGAAGTTATTATTACTACTCTCTTCCAGTCTCCCGGAACTAGTACCTCCATAAACGCTTTATTAACAACTTCAAGATCCAATTCATCTCGCCTCGTTCTTGATCATTTCACAGTAATTCCTTTTATATCTATACCTGCAGATTTACCTTCTTCAACTTTCTTCACTCTACCCCATTCACATCCTCCTTGCTAATAATGCTCATCCCAAATATTTCTTTTGCACATCTAAAACCCCACATTCACTTCATCTTCATTATGCAATCTTATACGATTTTCGAGTTGTTCTTCACTCTCAAATCATTTATCAGGTTTAAAATCGCACATCGCCTAATTCATTATTTAAAGGTTTCCTTATCTCATTTTAAACTTTTCGGCTTCCTTCAAGAAGAGCTTCTATCCTTTTAAGTCCCCTTATCTCCTTCAACTGTTCATTTACTCTGTTTTTTCATACGTAAGCAGTTTTTAGTATTTCTGTTTTTCTCCTTATAAGCATCATTTTTTTGAAACTTCATCATTTGGTTTTAGTACATTCATCAACAGGCTTCTTTTTTTTACTTTTAACCGTTGCTCACCTTTCTTCACCAATCACTGTTCATTCTTTATTCCTACCTTAGACTCCACAATACTTCTTTGCACGCTAACAGATTGGCTTCTTCATGTTGCTCCAGATTTTGTTCAGTTACAGCCTTGTTACTATTCAATCTGATTTACTTTGCGAGCGTTCTTACATACTTATGCCTATTACCTTGTGGTTCACTTTCACTTCTCACCTTAATTTTACCTCATTCCTTACCGGTTCACTTCCTCTCTCGCAAACCACATATTTTACATGAACATAATGACCGATATTCATTCCTAAACCTCACCGATTGTAACATCCGACATACTTAAATTCGCTTTCTTCACACATCAACTCAATCATACTTTTCCTTCGATACCATCTCTCCTACACCAACTCTAGTAGCTTTGGTAATCTTTGTGTTTAAAAGAAGTATTACTTCACACATACTTATTCTCACAGAATATCATATTCTACCATTCTATTTTCTCCGCGACACCCCAAAACCTGTTATACAATCCTCTTTTTTGATCCTATCCACATTAGGTCACCCATCACAATTAATCTGAACTTCTACTCACCCCATCAAAACTTCAAATTATCCCAAAAATCGTACTCCTCTTCAACGTTTCCCTCAGATGGAACATACGTCACAACCACACATTTGACTTTTCACTTAATTAACCATTAGAATTCTTAAGGCTCACACACGCCCAAGTCTACATGTCTATACACAAATATCATCAAATTGCAACTTCTTTTCCCTTCATCTCTTTCACCAGAAACCACATTTACACGCACACCATTCATTTTCACCGTTTCTTTAAATTTGTTTAGTACCCATTAAATTTTTATAAAACTTAAATACAGTTTTCTCTTCTCTCACATTTTCTCTGACATTCCATGTACCGATACGATTCATACAATTTCGCCCGAAATTGAGGCCGTTTACGCGATCGCGACCTTCTAAGGAATGCATTAGCATTCCTAGCGAGAGATAGGTGGTAGTGGGGCAGCAACCCACTACACCCGTCCCCTAGTCGCCTTCTACGACACACAGGACATAGGATGTTGGCAATTCTTTCTCCCCTACCCATAAGGGATAATGAGTAGTAGGAGTATGTAAGTTTATCTAGAGAGGGTGTGTATTTAGTATTGTTATGATATGTGGAAAATGCTGGTAAGTATCATGTTGTGCTGGAGATGAGTGTGTAACGATTGAACGCAAAAGAGAAAGGCGCACCATTAAATAAATCACTGGTGAGGTAATTTCAACGTTTCGAAGTTATGCGTGTATCTCCCTCTATATATATTATATATATATATATATATATATATATATATTATATATATATATATATATCTTATAGTATATTTATAGTATATATATATATATATAATGTATATATATATATATTATATATATATATATTATATATAATATTATATATATATATATTATATATTATATATATTATCGAATGTATTATAAGGACTTTTATTTTCCAGACAATTTGTTTTACAAGTGACTGTTGAAAGCATCAGTATAGATTGCCAAGAAGGTACTCTTTATATTTATGAAGGTTTGCCGGACTTCGTTTCCGTTAATTCCGATTGGGACAGGCAAAATCTCATTGGTACCTTTTGTTCTGGGCACTCCTCCTATCCGGCCATTACAGAAGCCAAAACCGGAATCATGACTATATTTTATGAAATGAGAACTCCTGGGCAAGGTTTTACAGCGTCATACCAGGTACTCAGATGTCCGGATAACCCAGGTGAGAATCGTATTTGTACATCTGGTAAACCAGTTTGCAGTGAAGGCTGGAGAGGAGCACAGTGTAGCACAATGGTCTGTCCAAGTAAATGTTTGGAAGGTTCAGGAAGAGGAAAGTGTGATATTGTTTACGGGAGATGTGTATGCCACGAAAATTATGTCGGTGACGACTGTAGCATTTTGCGCCAGGATCATTTGGTAAGTACATTAAATACAATTTCTTTTATTAAGTTATTTAAATTTATATTTTATGTTTGTTATGTGAAAATGAAAAGGATTTAGTTTCCATTGCAAGTCGTTAAATATTTATAATATCTTGACGTTCGAAATACTGAAATGTTGTTAATGAAACCTAAATCAAGACCGGTGTATTTTGATTTTTTTTTAATACATTGTTTTATACAGTAGTTGGTCTATGTGCCAACAAAGATTGATTTATTAAATTACTTGTAATCATTAGTGAGTTACCAAAATTTTAATAACCGGTTTTCTGGTCGAGTCGTAAAAGTTAACAACCGGTTTGTTTTCATGTTTAATCAACTGAACCTTAGAATTAACTACATGATCACTTTTCCGAAAAAAAAATATTGACCTATCGGTTCGCATGAACCGGTTCTCGAACCGATGTGAACCGCCACTAGCTCGCTACTGCCTGTAACCTTTTGGGATAATACCCACTGCAAAATGTTTTTCTGAGCACTTATATATATATATATTATATATATATATATATATAGATAATATATATAATATATAATATATATATAATATATATATATATGATATAATTATATATATATATATATTAGTGATGGGACGTTTATGAAATTTTTGCCATCCCCGATGACGATGACGATTAGAGCATAAATAATTGCCGATGACGATGACGATGACGATTAATTGAAAAAACTATTTTAAATTTCTCTCTCTCTTTCTCGCTCTCTTCTCTCCCTTTCTCTCTATATATATATATATATATATTATAATATATATATATATGATATATAATATATATTAATTATATATATATATATATAATATATATATTATATATATTTAATATATAATTATTATAATATATAAATATAAAAATATATAATATAAAATATATTAAATTATATATATATAGATATATATATATATATATATTATATATATATATATAAGGCTATGACAGGCAGGAGGTTCAACCTCCCGAAATTATTTACGATCAAAATTTTGATTCCTTAAGTCTCAAAATAATAATAATATATAATAATAATAAATTAGATATTACTAATAATAATAATAATTACATAATAAGATAATAATAATAATAATAATTAATCACGAAATTAAAAAGTTATTATAATGAAATAGGAAACATTTGTGGTCCGTAACGATTCTTAGGTCAAGTGGCAGTTCCTCATACATGTATAAAATATTGAGACCAGGGACTTAAATGTAAAAGTTTCCAAGTTGCATATGAAGCAAATTGGCTACGTCAATAAGCATAATAGAATGTATAAAATTAACAAAGATAAGGAAGGGGAGCGTAATATGTCATGACGAGCAGTTCATCTTCTTCAGCTAAAATTTTGCTTTCCTCTATTCATTCCTTCCTAAAACTAAAATCTTTCTTCAGCTCATAATCCATATGGTCGATCGGCTGATTCTTCTGCCATTTCAGGCTAGAGACAGTGACCTATCGGTGTGTGGAAAATATATCTCGTCTCCTACACTCTCGCTCTAATTTTCATATCAGCTAGAAATCGTTGCAGGATACTCTTCGACGAGCAAAGAAGGCTTTCATCAAAGGAAAGTGAGCTAACCTCCTTGGCTCTCCTATGACAAATCTTTTCATCTCTAGCAATCTCTGTAAATCTCCTTTTCCCCGCTTATTCGAATTGATCATTTGTTGTTAATCTCCAACTCGAAAAGCTAATCTCTTCGCCCTCCTTTTCATAACTATATTCTCTATGTCTATATACTAGCACTTCCCCCACTCAGTGGGACCTTTCGACATTGATCAAACCTATTCCAAAAAAGAAGCTGCTTCTGATCTTTCTAACATCCCCCTGGATCTGCTCTCACTTAATTTTTCTAAAACTTTGAATATTGACACAACGGGGTTTGAAATAGCTGGAAACTCTACTTCGATTGCGCCAGTTACGGCTCTCGTCATCGACCAAGCTCTAACTGGGCAATATACATTCCTACTCTGAACCGATTATGTTTTTATCCTCTCTTAGGAACTACGGATGACTGTTGGTGCTCTGACCTATATCCAAGCCATTTAAACCGATTATGGCACGGCTCACTGCTCTCCAAGCTCCCCTACCTTTGGTTTCTCACTTCTCTGCTACTTATATCTAGCTTGCGTTCAATCGCTCAATATCGCTTATTGGTTGATGGGGCGACTGCTTCTTCTTTTTCTATAGTGGTGTTCCTCATTGTTTCGTCTTATCTCCTACCTTTATCCACGTCTTCATATAAATGATTCTCTCACCTGCACTTCTAACCCACCTATCACGCGTTATTTCCGATGTCTCTACCATTGCTCGGAGTTCTTCTGGTATATCAATTTCTACTCCCACTTTACTTCTGGAATACACTTATAAATCTTTCCGATTTTTATTCTCGATGTGGATAGAAATAACTTTGTGAATTCAATTCTTTTAAGAACCCGACTTTTACATAAATTCTCCTCCTCCAAAATACCTCTTTAACTTTCCTGTCTGCTTATCGACTTCGTCGTCTCTTCCTGTTGACATATAACTCCTTGCCTTAACTATGAACTAAAAAAAATTGTATTGAACCTCACATCCACAACGTTGCTAGTGCTGCCTCAAGGAACTGAATTCTGTTAGACTGTGATACTTTCCTCCTTTCTCAGTTGCTCCTGCTTCTATTACAAAGTTTCATATCCGCCCTCTGCTAGGTCAAGTATGCTCCCTCATGATCTGGGGGGGGCAGCTTGTTTTCATTCGCTTATTGGACAGTCGAGTCTAACTGCAAAAATGCTATAAAAGCGTTCCTTTTACTTTCCAGTCACGTTGACCCTCTATCTTGCGAGCCGAAATGTTTGGCTTTACTCTCTATACCTATAGTACCGCAGCGGGCAAGTTTGCTCGAGGAACTTATCCACTCGCGTCGCCACCATCCTATTACGAAGCCTTACGTAGCACAATAGCTGTATCGGAGCCCGAGTATCTGCTGATTGCATGTAACTCCAGGCAGTTTGCTTGGTGCTTCCTTTTTTCCCACCCACCTCCTTCTGTGGAATTCTCGCTCCACTTCTGTATTTCACTAACTGAATTTAAATCTTCTCAACTTTAAACATCGTCTGTGTCATAAGCGTAATTCTGCATAGAGGGTGAACTTTTTGAGAGTACTACAACCACTCCTTGAATAGGGCTCTGGAAGTTATAAAGCACAGCCTTTAAAAAAAAAAATCCTGATGGGTGTAACGTGCAAATGAACGGAATCTCCTATTCCCCCCATCCAAAACATCATTCAGATATCCAAAATCGTACTCTTTTCAACATTACCCTCAAGATCATATGTCCGCAACACGCAAATTTTGCACCTTTTCAAACTTAACATTTAACCTTTAACTTCTAGTAACTACACACACAAAATCTACCATAGATCTCAACCAAAATTCACTCATCAGAATCCAAATTCCATCTCTATCCCCTCCTCCTCATTCCTTTCCACAGCATCACAAAACAATTTCACACCACACCACCTCATTTTGCACCTTTCTCTTCATTCTTTGTTTCATTCACAGCGAGCAAATCCAATTTTGCCCTTCTAAATACATTCATCACCTCTCTCCTCATTCTCAGCTCAAATTTTTCATCTAACATTTCACTATATCAATTACTATTTCAACATTTCGGAAGGAAGAAGTGGGCGGCTTACTGCTTATCACGACTTCTCCGATGCATGCATTAGCATTCCTGGAAAAAAGATAAGTGGTAGTAGGCAGCCAACCTAACTACCACGTCCCTTAGTCGCCTTCTACGAACACGCAGAACAAAAACGTATGTTGTGGGCAATTTTTTCTCCCTAAACGTATGGATATAAGGGATAGGGAGAGTCTGTAAATGTTGTCTAAGCAAACTGGGGTATATATATATATATATATATATATAATATATATATATATTTATTTTAAAATTATATTTAATATATATATATATATATATATTATATATAACTTATAAATATATACTATATATATATATATATATATATATATAATATATTATATTATATTATTAATTATTATTATTATTATATTATATTATTATTATTATATTGATTATATTATTTGATATTTATATATATATATTGTTTCAAAATTACTTACTTGTTCAATTGATCGGCAAAATAATCGGCGAAAATGCGATGCGAATGACATGCATTTAAAAAAGAATATGCCGATTTTGACATGACGATACGATATAATCGTCCCATCACTAATATATATATATAATTATACATATATATACTATATAATAATATATTATATATATAATATATATATACACTAAATAGTATATAATATATTATATTATATAATATATCTATATATATATGCTATATACTACTATATATATACAGGGTGATTCAAAATATGGTAAAAATTTTTTGGGTAATATTGGTAGAAATGCAAAAAATAAAGTTAAAATTTCCTATAAAGGTAAGATGTAATGTGCTTAGTTTTCCGTCTGGCCGTCTGTATGTGTTTTTTACTAAAATTTTGATTATCTACGACATCGTAGGTTACAAACCCTATATCTGGGATGAGAACTGTTGTGTGTATGGCTAATGACGACAAAAATACTTTTGTCATAAATTTACTCATAAATTAAAAAATCGGGCGTCGTTAAAAGTATCTTGAATATTCCATGAAAAGGCGGGATGATCATTCTGTTTAAAATGTTAAGAACCAAAAAACATCTTTGGTACCCAGAATCAGAATCGAGCATAAACATTTAATACAATTATATTTCAATAGGGACGAATGTAAATTTTATGAATGAAACTATTCTCATTTAAATGAATAATCAGCTTCTTCAACAAACAGCTACTCCTTCCCATAAACATTTCAGCTCATTGTATGACCAAATAAAACAACCTAACACTGTATGACCTATAAATGCAACGTCTGTTGTTTACCCATACAATGTAACTCATGATGTGTGTGTGTCTCTTACGTGTTTTCTTTCTATTTGATATGGATACGAGATTACCACCTGTGGTATTTCAGACTCGGACACTTTTCTACAGCATCTAAGTATGGATGGCACGCTGCAATAGTCCTGCAGCAAGACGACGTTTGTACCCAGAGAAATATCCCAACCGAATTGTCCAAGCGCAAGGTTTTTTCCCGCTATTATCAACCACCTGCTAACTGGTATTTGCAGTCCAAGAGCACTACTAATGCAGGCAGACCGCCGAATGATATACTATGCACTTTGATTAGAAGACAGAATAGTTCCTTAATTAAATTCTCTGAGCATCCTGAAAAGAGCACCTTTGAGAACTGTCACTACAGTTTAATCGTGACCAGATCTAGATTTGCAGTTTACTACACGGAGCAACATTACACCCGTACCACGTCACCCAATCAGATGAACTCTATTGCAACCTGCACATATGCATCCCCGTGTTTTATTGTCAATGTGTTTTGAACAACATTATTTGACCCTAACTTTTTAGACGAACGGTTTTATTTACCCAACGAGCGCTCACTTTACAAGATCAGCTATTGTTAACTCTGCATAACTCGAACTATATTTGCACACGAAAATATTCCCTCATGCCCATTAACACGAACGTTCACAACATCCAGTTTCATAAACATATTTTGGCATAGATTTACTTATGATTCATGGTACTTATTTCGTAGCCTTCCTCCCAGGCTTAAGTGGCATTATATCACTTAAACCTTTGAAACATGATCTCGCGACCTTTTTAATGATGTACCTCTATCATTGCGCCAAAAAACATGTGTGTTCTATTGCATCGATGTGGCTTCTCACACGTTAGTGCTCAGTTCAACAACCACTGAATTGATACCTTTTCCCAATTCAATAAAGGCTCGATCAGGTGCCCTGCAGTCCGGTTGGCCAGCAGAGTCACCAGACACTAAATTCCTTTGTCTTATCTATCCTTTTGGACACATTTAAAACCTTATTACTCTTCTCCAATTCGACACCGTTGAAAGACCTTACGTGATAAGAATTTATGAACGTGAATGAATAACGATTCAAACACTCCTGGAATATTTAAACGAGTCCGACAATCGATGAGAAGACTGAGACGTGTTTTATTGGGAATCAACGGAAGTCATTTTCAACATCATCTTAGTCCTTTGGTTGGATACGTTTGTGAGGTGCTTAAAAACAGTTTGTTATGTGTACCAAAATAACATCCTATAATACTAATAATAATAATCACGTATTTACTACCTCCTATCCCGAATTAGTTATCTTCCTCTATAATACTTATTAACTTCCCACCATGTGTAAATTTAGGATATGTACTTACTTGGTTCTAGATACAGATATTAGGTTAAAAATACACATTACAACTAGCCAAAACGTAAAACTAAGCACTATTACGCATAGCCTTCTATATGGACTTACCTTATTTTTGATTTCTTAGTCAGTT
This sequence comes from Trachelipus rathkii, assembly GCA_015478945.1. NCBI lineage: Eukaryota > Metazoa > Arthropoda > Malacostraca > Isopoda > Trachelipodidae > Trachelipus > Trachelipus rathkii. The sequence goes on from JABUQX010088418.1 coordinate 27,298, forward strand.
ACTATAAAAATTTTTTACATTTTTGAATCAATCACAATTTTAATCTGTACGAGTGTATATAATTGTTATCAATCACGCTTCATCTCACTGTTGTTAGTTGATTACCTGGGGACAAGTTTTCCTTTTCTTTTTTGCATCATTTAAAAGTATTTGAGTTGTTAGTTCCAGTCAATTAGAACATGATCAAACCTTTTCTTTTTAGTTAAAATATCTGGCTTTTAAGAGAAAGGAGAAATCTTTGTTTCGCCAGTTCCAATTAGATATGAATTTGCTATTTTATATTTTTTTTTTATGCTAAATAATTAAATGCTTATTAAAAGTTGTATGTTTAAGACTTAACTGTGTAATGCGAGTGCCTAAAGATATAAAAATGTTAATTAAATGCGAATTAAAAATTCTTTTCTTATATATCCCGAGAGAGCCGACAAGAATACGATAAAAATGTAAACACATATCATTGAGCCAATTCTTATTAAAAAGAACACAACTCCATTGGTATAATTTATATTTAGAAAACGCATTGACTAATGTAGATACATATTGGAAATCCATACGAAGTAAAGACATCTAAATTAAGAAAACACCTATCAGTCTAGAAAAAGAATAAAACTGTACAATAAATTGGATTGTATGATTGTTAAAAGTAATCAGGCGGACACAAAATTATTCATATCAAGAAAGTAATGGCATAACAAGCTGTGACGGTACCTGATATGGACACGTATGACGAATATTTGGAATCAAAAGTAAGAGGCATAAGATTGCATCATTATAAGAGGTCAATTAGAAGAACAACGTAAGAGAAAGTGTTAGTTAATTATTGGAGCGGATGTTAATGAATATGGGCAGAACATGCTATAGATTATACTAATCTTCCATAAGAGGGAATATCAAAGTGAAGATTAATATGACATTGTTAAGGGAGACTACTAAATAAAGAAAAGGTAGATCCGTGAAAACATGAAAGAAAGTATGTTTAGAAGAAAATGCTTAAAGAAAAGAATCGTTAGTGGAAATAGTTTCTAGGGGAATAATCATTTGATTTGAAAATTTATTAATTAGAGTAGTATGCATAGCCAAGGAATTCAATAAGATTTTATGTTTCACACACTTATAGCATTCTTTTCCTGAGGAGTTTGAGAAATAATATTGTTAAATATAATGACTATGAAAAATTAAAAATTATTTATCTAAACCAAAAAAAAAAAAAAAAAAAAATCTATCTTAACAATTATCTTACAAGGATTTGTAATTAGTAATAAGAGTTTTCTTTCTTCATCCATTGGCCTATCAATAAATTTTTACAGTAATCAATTCTTACATTAATATTATTATTATTTATTAATATTATATATTATTGATTACATATTACTATATTATTATTATTAATTAATGATATTATTATTTATTATATTTTATTATCCCCCCCGCTTAACGTACCCCACCTTCGTGGGGCCAGATACCTTCCTGTAATGTATATCTGGACAGTAGTTGTTACTGCTTGTTTTTTGGTGAGTTTTCTCCCCCTTTTTGTGTC
>JABUQX010088419.1:0-5000 GCA_015478945.1 Trachelipus rathkii
CGGTACTTCGTTCAGGAAGTACAGGTGTTTAACCGTTTCGCATTTATCAGTAGAAACGCTTTCGCGTTTTCGGATGCGCCACTTCAATATATATATATATATATATATATATATATATATATATATATATATATATATATATATTAAATTTCATTTCATGCTTTAACATATCTTGAGGGAGTACTCAGAATACCGAAATATTTTAAAATAATAATAATAATAATAATAATAATAATAATAATAATAATAATAATAATAATAATAATAATAATAATAATAATAATAATAATAATAATAATAATAATAATAATAATAATAATAATAAAAGTTAAATATTTCAATTTATGTTTTAAAAGTTAATGAACCATTCGACCATTCGTTCCTTATTCATATTATTAGTTTAATTTATTAAAGTTTGCACATAAGTTTTATATATATATATATATATATATATATATATATATATATATATATATATATATATATATATATATATATATATATATATATATATATATACTATATATATATATATATATATATATATATATATATATATATATATATATATATACTATATATTTATAAGAGGTGAGAGAGACAGTAAAGATACTAAAGAACGGGAAAAGCCCTGGCACAGACGGATTAAGTGCCGAGCTCTATAAGACAGGAGAAGAAGTGATAAAATGGTTGTACGATATAATAAAAGAGATATGGAGAGAAGAAAGCGTGCCGGAGGAGTGGGGACAAGCAACAATATGCCCAATATACAAGAAAGGTGATAGAAGAGTATGTGGTAACTATAGAGGGATAGCACTTTTAAACGTAGCTAGCAAAATATATGAAAGAAGACTGCGAAGCCGAGTAGAGGGAGTCTTGGGAGAATGGCAATACGGATTCAGAGCGGGCAGAAGCACAACGGAGCCAATATTCTACATGAAAATGTTGGTAGAAAAGACGATAGAGTGGAATAAGAAGGCTGATATCCTATCTTGGTGGGTGCATATTTTCACCATAGAAAGTATTGTCATGTTCTTCTTTTAGCTCATCGTGGCGTAGCGGTCAAACACATACGTGTTTATTTGCTAGGGTCCAGGTTCGATTCCAGGCAAGGTGAAATGCTTAAAAGGAGTATTTTTATAAATATATATATATATATATATATATATATATATATATATATATATATATATATATATATATATATATATATATATATATATATATATATATATATATATATATATATATATGTATATGTATATATAGTATATATATATTATATATATATATATATATATATATTCCGAGTGTAAATACGAAATATGAATCCTGTAAGATCGAAATTCTTTACTTTTTCTTAATTCAATTTTATACGTCGTGAATTAGTAGTGAAAGGCGTCCAAGATATAAAACTAGTTTATTAATTATTTGACCGTGGAACATCCGTTAACATGTTGCGTATTCCCAGCGAAATAGATAAGACCTGTGGAGAAAAGATGATGTTTTTTTTTTTTTTTCAGAAGAGTTCAGAAAGAGGAGCAAGGTCCATTGTTGATAGTGATATTATATAAGAAGAGGGTTGCAATATTATGATGAGCAGAAATAGGATAGTGATAGTCATTATAAGTGGAGTAATTAAGACAAAAGACCTTAGACTCCACCATGATTTTCGAAATCAAAATAGTATTGCAGCTAGTCGTCGTTATATTATTAGATAAGTAAAGAAGTAACAGATATTAGAAATTCATTAATGAAAAGTAGGAAAACGTTGGAGATAGAGCAGAACTCTAAGGTACTCTACTATTAATAGAATTAAATAATACATGAATGGTTATCTAAAACAGCTGCTATACAGAGGGTCCAGAACCTAAATCACAGATTAAAGACACAGCAAATACGGAAAGAGGGTTGTTTTGAAATCAACTATGTGTAAAAGATACTTAAAACAAAAACAACTTCCTAATGTCATAGATATACATTTTAGGAAATGCCCAGAAGAAGACTGAGTATCAGAGAAAATAGAAATGTCTCATATTGAGAGTTCTTAATGGAATCTATAAAGGTAACCTAAGATAAGATAAAAAAAAAATCAAAATATTTCCACATTTTTCTTCCCTTTTTCTTTTTATTTATTAGAGATAGCCCCAATCCACAAACTGGGGCCTATTCAATCTTCAAGGAGGCTGCAGCAATGAACAAAAACAAAGGAAGCCCAAACAAGCCAAACTCAAATCTCACAGGTGGACGTGGAGTTTTTGTGTGTAATCTTTACTGATGGGGTGTTCCAATCAATTTGTACAAAACCTTGAGTTCATTTAACTAATCTTAAATAGTAGTATGTATGGCTATATAGGCAGATCTATATATATAACTATATATATATATATATATATATATATATATATATATATAAAAATATATATATATATATATATATATATATATATATATATATATATATATATATATATATATATATATATATATATATATATATATATACTTATATCTTTTCTCTTATATATATATATATATATATATATATATATATATATATATATATATATATATATATATATATATATATATATATATATATATAATATATATATATATATATATAATATATATAATAATATATATATATATATATGTTATATATATATAATAATATATATATGTATATATATGTATATGTAATAATAATATATATATAATAATATATATTTATATATATATGATAATAATAATATATAATAATAATAATAATAATAATAACAGAAAATATGTAATAATAATACTAGTATAATAATATTAATCTAATAATTCTAATAATATATATATATTTATTTATATATATATATATATATGTAATAATAATAATATAAATATATATATATATTTAAGAATAATATATATATTTATAACTTAATAATATATATATAATAATATATAATATAATATATAAACAATAATAATATAATATAATATATATATATATATAATATATATATATAATAATAATAATATATATATATAATAATATATATATGTATATATTACGAGAAAAATAAACTTTGCCAACTATTCTTTTTCCATGTTTAAATTACCAAATCTCAATTTACAGAACTAAGTAAGTTGTTCCAAAAGAAGTTTGATATCTATAATGCAACAGCATAACCGATTATTATTATTATTATTATTATTATTATTATTATTATTATTATTATTATTATTATTATTATTATTATTATTATTATTATTATTATTATTATTATATTATTATTATTATTATTATTAATATTATTATTATTATTATTATATATATATATATATATATATATATATATATAATAATATAATATATATATATATATATATATATATATATATATATATATATATATATATATATATATATATATATATATATATATATATATATATATATATATACTGTGCTTCAAACAAACTGGTTCGGATTGCTTGGCAAAAGTCTTGGGTTCGATTTAGGTTTGGCCGAGGACCGGAATTTTCTTCACCGTACCGTACCGCACCGCACCTTATCGCATCTGAGACAGAAAATTCTTTCAGATCTGGCTCCTGTAGAAGACAGAGAACTTCCTTTTAGATCTAATATCTGCAGAAGAGAGAAAATTCCCTTCAGATCTTGCTCTGCAGAAGACAGACAACTTCCCTTCAGATCTAACCTCTGCAGAAAATAGAAAATTGCATTCAAACCTCGCCCCTTCGGAAGACAGAGAACTTCCCATCTTTATTGTTCTCAAAGCCTCCTTGAAAATGAATAGATGATTAAGGCCCATATTTATGAACGCCACTTCAATCAGCTTCTATAAATATCTCTTTTGTACCTAAGTTTCTTTCTAGAAAGTTATATTTATAAATCAAACGATTTTATTTAGGGACTCCCTATCGAAGGCATTTTTCAAGGAAAATGTAATTATATAACTGGAGTCATGGAAAACAGTCGATGAGCACACAGTAAGTGAGTGAATCAAGTAACCCATCGCATGATCTATTGCAACCAAAGGAAATTATATATATATATATATATATATATATATATATATATAATATTTATATATATATATATATATATATATATATATATATATATATATACTATATATATATATGGGTAACCACCACTCACCTGGCAGAGCACTTTTCAGAGTAGGGGGCTGGAATATATACTATATATACATATATATATATATATATATATATATATATATATATATATATATATATATATATAATAATATATATATATATATATATATATATATATATATATATCGTAATATAATACAAACATGTTTATATGTATTTAAATATGTTTGTATGTATTTAGGGCGATATATTTAGATAGATATATATATATGTATAATATATATATAAAAATGTTTCATAGTAATAATAATAATAGCATGTTTATATGTGTTTTAATATGTAGTTCGAGTACTATTTTCAGGTATAATATTTTTATCAAGTAATTTAAAACCACTAAGAAATAAACAGGGATATTAAAAGTTCAATAAAAAAATTTCTTTAATTTATTCATTTACAAAATATACACTAAAAGCACAAAATTTAGCTTTCGCCTTACATCTTATCGAAAGGCCTCTTCAAATTAAACACAAAATATTTAATGAATAAAAATAAAATTATTTAAAGAGAAAAAAATTATATTAATGTATTAGTTGATAAAAATATTATATGCCAAGAGGTATTTTACCTATATATTTATTTCAGTTTACGTTTTAAGTAAATTTTTTAGTTTATATATATATATATATATATATATATATATATATATATATATATATATATATATATATATAATATATATATATATATATATATATATATATTTACTCGGGAGCGCCCCGCTCCCCTCCCTACGAGAAGCTTGCTATCCGGAGATACTGTGACACCACGGCAGGCCGAGCCTAGATATCCGTCAGAACAAGAGT
>JABUQX010088420.1:15000-20000 GCA_015478945.1 Trachelipus rathkii
ATTAGTTATCAAGATTTAAACACTCTTGTATAAAGTCTTGATACTTTATACAAATGTTATCAAAGAAAATTAAAAAATTTGTAATTAAAGTTTGTATTATTTTTATATACCAGATGCACAATGACCTTCTCCCTCACCTCTCTGCAGCCATTGAAGGGCTTAGCAAGCGCGGTCGCTCCAGTTCAAGGGAGAGTGAGTCTCGCAAGCGTCAGATGTCTCTGGATGAGAGCTTCAGGTCAAAGTTCAGCCAGCAGAGAGCAAGACAAGGTTACACCAGGTGAAAAAATTCAGAAACATAATATTAGTTATTTTAATTGAACTCAATTTTTTTTAAATAGGTATATGAGCGACTTAGCGTCTTCACGTTTTAAAAATATTTTTATTAAAAATTTAAAATATATTGATTTATTAACTTAATTACTTTTTCATCATTAGGTGGTTCATTCATTCAATGATGCCACTGGATTTAGCTGATGATCCTTACACGAAGGAGATGTTTTACCTCATTAATCCCGAGTTTCATCCCACCTCAAGGAGGACTTTGAGCAGGGATATTGAAAAGCTGATGCAAAAGGGGAAGACTCGACTGATAAACAACCTCTTCCACCAGAAGTGGGTGGCCACTACAGCCGACAGTTGGACCGCCCACAATAGGTCCTTCTTGGGAATGACAGTCCACTGGATTGACAGGGTCAACCTCAAAAGGTGCCATGCAACTTTGGCGGTCAGGGAGGTGAAGGTAAGAAAATTAAAAAGTTAAATTTTGTCATTTTATACCTTAGTCTCATAACCATAAGAACATATGAGGTGTAAATATTATTTAATTTACAGACTAAAACAATAAAATTATTGTCTTTAGGAAAGGCAAACTCACCAGTTACTGGGGAAACTAATCACAGAGATTCATCATGAGTTTAGCATCCACGGTAAGGTGAAGGCCACCACTACGGACAATGGCACCAACTACGTGGCAGCCTTCAACGCCTTTGGTGAGTCCAACCAGGACCAGGAGAACCTTCCTATGGACCCTGATTATCCTGACTTGGAGATTGTGGATCTCCAGGAGCTCCTGAGGGCTGAGGGTGACAACCCAAGTCTGCCGCCTCAACACCGCTGCAGGTACTTAGAATTCGCGAAAACTAGTGCTAAATGCTACTAATATATATTAATAATATTATTAAGTAATAAGTATTAACAAATAAAGATTTGTCATTTAAGATTTAACTAATAATCTTTGAATTTCTTGAATTAAATATCTTATTGTTTCAGTGCTCACACACTCAATCTGTTGGCGACAACAGATGTGAGTGATATACAGGGCTGGAGCAAGGGGGGCTCACAGTGGAGGAGGACCATAGCTAAGATCCAGGCCCTGTGGAACCTTCAGAACAGGGCCCCAGTGGTGGCCAACCAGATCAAGATTGTCGCCAAAAGAAAACTGAAGACTCCTGTGGTGACAAGGTAGTAGTAGTTACTATTAAAAAAAGAAATTTAGCGTAAGAAATTGTTGCCGATTAATTATAGACAAGTTCATTTTATAAGTTTTTGATATTTTATATAAAGTTATATTTATTTCTGCAGATGGAACTCCCTATATGATAGTGTGATGGTCCTTCTGGAGGTTTTAAGGGTCGAAAACCAAATGGATGCCATAAACACCATCCTCATCAAGCAGCCCAAGGGAGGTTCCCCTCTCACAGAGGTAGACGTCGAGGTAAATATAAAGTATTTTTAAAGTAGCAATTGCTCTTTTAATATTTTTATTTATAATTTAATAAATTTATTAAATTATAAATCTCCTCACAAACCCAAACCCCCTCCATTAATCCCTGTTCTGTACCTGTACCATCGCTCTTGCTTGCCCAACACTCATATCGCTACTTCGTAAACAATCTCTAACTGAATATATCCACCTTTTTTTCCGGTCGTCCGACAGGCAAAACACTCTCACATGTGCTCTTATACACTTTCTTAACCAATATGGTGTTCTCCACCTTCTCCACATGTCCAAACCATCTTACAAAATCCTCATCAAATTTGGCAGTCTTTTCCCTTACCCGCAAGACACGCTTCCATGATAAACTCGTTCCTCATCTTATCCAATCTCCTAACTGCCAAGAACGCCCTCAGATTGTCCATCTGTACAACCCTCACTCTTGATCTATTCGCCCTATTCCATACAGATACCTCGCTCTCGTGCTCCCGTATTTTTATTAATAATCAATTATGCTTACGTAACTAAGCAATATATTAATTTTCACTCTTTCAGGTCATGAACGAGTACACATTGGTCATGCAGCCTGTGGCGCAGTGTCTTGATATGCTTCAGGGGGAGAAAAGGGCATACATGGGCACCCTCCTACCCCAACTTTGGTTGATGAAGACCAGCCTTGAGGAGAAGAGTGAAAATATTCATCTTGTGTATGCAAGGCCACTAGTACAGGCCCTCCTCAGTGGCTATGAAAAGAGGTTTGGCCACCTCTTTCAGAATAGGGATCTCCTTATGGCCACTGCCCTTCACCCCTCCTTCACCCTTAAGGCCCTAGAAAGCATTGCACCTGACATGGTGGAGGAGATCGGGGACAGGATTACCCGGAAGATAGGGGACTCCATCAAACCCACTGAGAAACAGCAGCAGCGTCAGCTTGGCCAGCCAACAGAAAAAGAACCCCACAATTCAGACGCACTCCTATTCAGTAAATTGTTTTCTAGAGTATTGGTACGCAGAGCAAGCCAGCAACAGGATGTGGAAATCGTCATACGAAAGTCCATGGAGGAGTGGGTGCCCTCTCAAGAAGATCCGAGCTGTTCCTGTTTCCCCAACCAGCATAGGGAGATATGGATAGATCTATTTATAAAATATAATACCCCCATTCCTAGTTCAGCAGCTGTGGAGAGGTGCTTCAGCGCGGGTGGGGACATCCTCAGGGCCAAGAGATCGTCCTTGAAGGAGGAAAGGTTTGAGGACCTTCTTTTCCTCAAAGGAAATATGGACCTCCTGCAGGAAGTGATTAGCCAGGAGGACATGGAGGAGGAAGAGGACCTATAGCTATGAAAGTATTTAACTATTTATGTAGTTAACATTTAATAAAAAAATTAAATAAATCTGTTTTACTATCTTATAAAAGGTTTAAAATGTAAAGGCATGCTTTCGTTATCGCGCAAAAGTTTACTTTGTAATTTAACGGTATCGCCGTAGGATAGCCGAATAGCCGCATAGTTAATGCCGCACTGAGGTTTTCAAAAATGCAGTCGGATAGCCGACGACGCACTAGTTAGGTGGCAAAGCCGAATAGCCGATGACGGACCTCGAAAAATTATACGCGCCCATTTTGGTTAATATATATATAAAGTATATAAAGATATATATATATATATATATATATATATATATATATATATATATATATATATATATATATATATATTAGGGAAGTGTCAAGTGAAAACAATTGTAATTATTTAATTTTATTTAGTAACTAAAACACTAATTGTCGTTTTGAAATAATTGTTTATTTCTTGTCGTAATTTAAAAAAATGGATCATTTTTTAGTAAAAAGTAATAAGGGTTCTGAGAGTGAAAGTAAAGAAGATACATCGTCAACCAGTGGCACGAGCATGAAGAAGCATAAATATCGAAAATATGATGACAGTTATTTGGATTTTGGGTTTACGTCGACAGAATTCCGTGGTGAAGATAGGCCGCAGTGTGTACTTTGCATGAAAATTTTGGCACCAGACTGCATGGTACCAAGTAAGTTGAAACGCCATTTAGAAACCAATCATGCCACTATGGTTACTAAATCTCGGGACTATTTTACAAGAAAGTTAAGAGAATTAAATCAACAAAAGCATGCATGAGTCCCAAGCAATGCTTTGCTAGCAGCCTCCTACAAGGTGGCACATAGAATTGCAAAATGTAAGAAGCCTCATACTATCGCGGAAGAACTGATTCTACCAGCTGCTGTAGATATGGTGAACATAATGATCGGTGAGTCTGCTGGAAACCTGCTTTCAAAAGTGCCTCTGTCCAATGACACCATCAGTCGCCGAATACAGCACATAGCGGAGGACCTCAATGAGCAATTAATCGATCAACAGGCTCATCCATCCCACTAATGACTAATTAAAGGTAAATTTAATTTATTCAATTTATATATATATATAAGTTAGAGTTATATATATATATTATGCATAAGATATATATTATATATATACATATATATATTGTTGTTATATATATATATATATGTTGTTATTGCTATATATATTATATATATATATATTATTGTTATAAAGTTAGAATAAAGTAAGGTATATATATATATATATATATATATATTATATATATACATGATATATATATATATATATACATATTATTATAGCCTATATATATTATAAGTATTATTATATATATACATATTATTATATTATTATATTATATTATATTATTATTATTATTATATATATAGTTGGATATAGAGTATATATAAATATATATATATATATATATATATATATATATATATATATATATATATATATATATATATATATATATATATATATAACCGGTTTTTTTTGCGTTTTGTATATTATTATTATATATATAATATTATTATTATATACATATATATATATATATAAGATAAAGAATATATATATTATTATTATTATTATTAGTTATTATTATTATTATTATTATTGCTATTGTTATTTATTATATATATATATGCCATATATATATATTATTATATACATATATATATATATACATACATACATAAGGTGTTAGGCAAAACCTGAATGCTTTTGGCATGCTGTAATCATGCAATATTATTGTAATTTAATGATTAATAATAGACCCTATTTTATAAATTGTAAAACATTCTTTTTAGAATCTTACATGGGGTGACTTCGGCAAACTTCAATTGTGAAGTACAAAAAAGTTACAAATTTAAGAAAACCAATTCTTTTGAGCATTTATTGAGAGAAAA
>JABUQX010088420.1:22500-47666 GCA_015478945.1 Trachelipus rathkii
AGCAGTGTATAGAGCGTATATATATATATATATATATATATATATATATATATCGCCCTATTTAATCTTCTGACAGGAGAGCAAAATTCTTCTAATATAGATTCAAGGCGATTAAAACTAAAATTAAGACATTTGACTCTTTTAATTTATAAATTTTGAGCCGATATGAAAACGAACCTCCCAAGCTGTTTGTTTCACTCCTTTCGAAATGCCTTTATCGCTTTTCCAAATTAGGTCAAAATTACCCATTCAGACGGGCCCTAATCTTTAATTATACTGTTGTGTGTATCGTTGGGACTATCGCCGAGCTACGAAGCGAGTGTCTTGCGATAAAGTTGAATGGTGATAAAACCAATCGTAAATTACGGATAATTTGAAATAAATTTAATTTTTTTATCGCTTCCCTACTTGTAAATATGTTATTTTTGTTTAAAATTTAGATAAATGTTTATTTTTATATGTATATACATACGCCCATGAGCACACAAACCTACAACAACCCTTCCACTACAGTGTATATTATGTTCCATGAAGGCAACGGTACATCTATATTTTCATTTATATTATGTAGAAATTTTACTTACAATATAAAATATTTTAAGCAATAATAAAATAATGTATTTGATATATATATATATATATATATATATATATATATAATATAATAGTTATATATATATATATATATATATATATATATATATATATATATATATATATATATATATATATATATATATATATATATATATATATATAAAAGATAGTTAGGTGTAGGAATGAAAAATCTTTATTTTTATTTCTTTTTATATAAAAACTATGATAGGTACAAGAAAACTACACAACATAGGAACTTACATTCGTATTGTATCTAATAATAAAAGGATTTTTTTTAACTAAAAGAATACCCTGCAAACCGCAAAGATGAAGAGTCGCCTCTCCGGCTCCTCCTGGGACGATGGGGTAATATTTCCTTTCCTCCGGGAGGGTCTCCGGAACCCCGTTTTGGTTTGGGTCGCGGGGTTCCTCCGTTCCTCCACCCTACGGGTATGCAGTGTCCACCCCTTTGTCCTGCACCGTCGGCCTGAGCCCCTGGTTAAAGAATGTTTTAGCCGATTCCATATATGTTATTAGTTTTTCTACCTACTGGGTAGTTTTGGGATATATATAAAAAAGTCTGGTTTTCATTTTCCATACACCTTCATACTGCTCCATATGTTATCAGTTTTCTTTGTGTACCTATCTTAGTTTTCGAGATATCATGCGGGAACTCTTTAGTTTAACATTATTATATATATATATATAGTTATATATGATATATATATATATATATATATATATATATATATATATATAGTATATAGTATATATATATATAGTTACATATATATATATATATATTTGTATATATATATATATTAAGATATATATATATATATAAGAATATATATATATATAGTATATACATATATATATATATATTATATAATTATTATATATATATTATTATTATTGATATATTATTATTACATATCTATTTCCATTTCCATTTTTATTTTATATTTATTTTTATTTATATGATATATATATATATATATATATATATTATTATTATTAAGTTATTATTATATATTAGTTATTATTATTATTATAATATATATTATATTATTATATATTATTATTATATATATAAATTATGTATATGATATACATACAAATCCCATGTACATATATATATTAGCTAACTTCCATATTATTACTATAATATATAATAATATATATATTAATATATATAGTTATTAAGTTATTAAGTTATTACATACATATACATATTATATTATTACATATATTATATTGTTATTACATATATAGCATATATACATATATACAGTTATATTATTGGTTGCTATTATTATTATACATTACGCTACATATTTGTTATTACAGTATATATTATTATTATATTATTATATATATATATATATATATATTATTATTATATTATATTATATATATATACATATAGCATATATATACATATATATATGTTATATATATATATATTTGTTAGAAATATATATATGTTATTATTATTATATTATTACACATTATTATTATTATATTATTATTATTATATATATATATTATTATTACATATATTATTATTATTATTGTTATTGTTGTTATATATATTATACATATATACATTTATACAAATAAACATACATATTATGTTACAGCTGATATACATATTGGTTGTTGTTGGTTGTTATTACTTATGGCTATTATTATTACATATATATACATATATATATTATACATATATTATATATATATATATATATATATATATATATGTATAGTGAGTATAGATATAAAGTCGAAGGTCTAAGTTATATATATATATATATGCTATATATATATATATATATATATATATAGCAGTTATTACAGTTATATATATATATATATATATATAATAGTTATAATATATATATATTTTGTAAATATGAAATATGATCGCGTTATTAAATATATCATTTATTAACTTTGGACAAAACATTTGCTTTAAACTTTTGGTTTTATATTTTGTTGAAAATTACACATATTAAAACCAATATAAAACATAATTAATAATACGAGCTTTCGTTCCCGATTTGTTAATGGAACCTTCTTCAAGTAAAGTATGATCTCTTTGTCGAGTCTGAGAATTCTTTCGATGCCGATTTTCCAGAAATTTTAATTTTGCTGGTTATTTTTTTAGCTTTTTATAGTATTTGTCATACTTCACACGTTTTGGATCTAATTTTACTTCGCCTTCCTGTTTGTTGTAATTTTTTGTATTTTTTATGCAGTAGGACTCAACTAATCTTCTTTTTTGTTGGTCTTTTATATATATTAATGGTGTTGTTCTTTCTATGTCAATACTATGATTTGCGGATGTTCTATGGGCAGTGAGAGCCGAATTTCTATTGTCTTCTGCCAAGTCATTACGATGTTGCTTAGTTCTTCTATCAAAATCATTAGTTTCACCAACGTAAACCAAATCACAATTTTTGCATGGGATTGTATATATGCATTGAGTGCAGTTTTTTTCTATGTTTCTATGTGGTAGGAATATCTTTTTGAATGGTAGAGTATCAGATGATGTAATAGTAATGTTGTTTGGTAAAATGTTTTTTGTGTTTATACGGTGTGTTTGGGGAAGGGGGAGGTAAGATTTTTGAGATGTGTTGTTTTTTGTTTCTGGGTTATAATATTTCTTTTTTGCTTTGTTGAGGGATTTATTAATGATATAAAGAGGGTATGAAAGTTTTTTGAAGTTGGAATATAGAAAGTTAATTTCATTTTGTAGAAAGGGTGGGGAGCATATACGGAGTGCTCGAAGAAATAGAGAGGAAAGTATACCTATTTTTGTGTTGCGTGTATGAGAAGAAAACCAGTGTGTGTAATTGGGGTTAGAAGTGGGTTTTCTGTATATTGTGTACTGTAGATTTGTGTTATTATGCCATGAGATAAGAGTGTCTAAAAAAGGGAGGGTGTTATTGGAAGAAGATTCTAATGTAAATTTTATGTTGGGTATGAGGTTGTTGATACTATTTAAGATGTTGTGGGGGTTACTATTTTGTGGGATTGCAATAAAAATGTCATCAACATACCTATACCAGATGATGTTATTGAAAGTAGGAAGAGGGAATATGTAATATAGTTCAAAAAGTTCCATGAAAATATTGGCAAGTGTAGGTGAGAGAGGTGAACCCATACTTAACCCTGTGTTTTGTTTGTAATATTTAGAGTTAAAATGGAAGAAGTTATGTTCTAGAGTTAAATGTATCAATTTTTTTAAAATAGGGAAGGGATGAGATAGAGTGATGTTTTTTTCCTTTATGTATCGTTCTAAAAGATTGAGAGTAAGAGGTACCGGGACAGATGTGAATAAAGAAATTACATCGAAGCTATGAAGTGTGTGTGTATTTGGATTAATGTTTTTTGTTTTTAGGATGAAGTCTTCAGAATTTTTTAGGTGTGTGTGTGATATGTTGTTTTACGGTATACCTAAGGTGCATAAACAAAACACACCCCTACGTCCAATCATCTCTAACACAGACTCTGTAACTTATAAACTATCACAATGGATTTCTAAACAACTATCACCACTAATAAACAACATATCACACACACACCTAAAAAATTCTGAAAGACTTATCCCTAAAAACAAAAAACATTAATCCAAATACACACACACTTCATAGCTTCGATGTAATTTCTTTATTCACATCTGTCCCGGTACCTCTTACTCTCAATCTTTTAGAACGATACATAAAGGAAAAAAACATCACTCTATCTCATCCCTTCCCTATTTTAAAAAAATTGATACATTTAACTCTAGAACATAACTTCTTCCATTTTAACTCTAAATATTACAAACAAAACACAGGGTTAAGTATGGGTTCACCTCTCTCACCTACACTTGCCAATATTTTCATGGAACTTTTTGAACTATATTACATATTCCCTCTTCCTACTTTCAATAACATCATCTGGTATAGGTATGTTGATGACATTTTTATTGCAATCCCATTGTAATAGGTAACCCCAATAGTATCAACAACCTCATACCCAACATAAAATTTACATTAGAATCTTCTTTCCAGTTTTAACACCCTCCCTTTTAGATACCTGTCTCATAGCATAATAACACAAATTTACAGTACAATATATAGAAAACCTTTCTAACCCTAAGTAATTACACATGACACTAGAGTTTCTTTCTCATAAATGCAACACAAAGGAAGGGCTTTCCTCTCTATTTCTTCTGAGCACTCCGCAGCGGCATATGCCTGATAAAGTGTCTAGAAAAGGGAGGGTGTTATTGGAAGAAGATTAACTTTCTATATTCCAACTTCAAAAAACTTTCATACCCTCTTTATATCATTAATAAATCCCTCAACAAAGCAAAAAAGAAATATTATAACCCAGAAACAAAAAACAACACATCTCAAAAATCTTACCTCCCCCTTCCCCAAACACACCGTATAAACACAAAAAACATTTTACCAAACAACATTACTATTACATCATCTGATACTCTACCATTCAAAAAGATATTCCTACCACATAGAAACATAGAAAAAAACTGCACTCAATGCATATATACAATCCCATGCAAAAATTGTGATTTAGTTTACGTTGGTGAAACTAATGATTTTGATAGAAGAACTAAGCAACATCGTAATGACTTGGCAGAAGACAATAGAAATTCGGCTCTCACTGCCCATAGAACATCCGCAAATCATAGTATTGACATAGAAAGAACAACACCATTAATATATATAAAAGACCAACAAAAAAGAAGATTAGTTGAGTCCTACTGCATAAAAAATACAAAAAATTACAACAAACAGGAAGGCGAAGTAAAAACAATATATCCAAAATGCATTAACATAAAAGAATGCTATAAAAACCAAACAAAGTAAATAACCAACCAAAATTAAAATTTTAGAAAACTAACATCAAAGAATTTCCAGATTTGGTAAAGAAATCATACTTGTTGAAGAAGGTTCCATTAACAAATCGGGAACGAAAGCTCGTATTATTAATTATGTTTTATATTGGTTTTAATATGTGTAATTTTCAATAAAAATATAAACTATCTCGTGTGTTGATAAACTAAAGGGCAAATTGTATAAATATATATATAGTATATATACATATAAAGATATATATATATATATATATATATATATATTATGTTATATATGTATATATATATATATATATATATATATATATATTATATGCGAGTGTGTGTGTTTGTTTTTACACGTTGCTGCATCCACGGCGCAGGGCCCTTTTCAGCAAGAGTGAGACAAAAAATATATATATATATATATATATATTAGCAGATATATATAGTAGATATATATATATATATATATTATATATATATATATATATATATATATATATATATATAATATAGGAAAATTACGTAGTATATATATATGCCCATATATATATATGGGCCCTTATATATATATATATATACATATATATATATATATATATATATATATGTAGTATAGATAAGAGGCTAATAAGATATATATATGGTGGTTATATATATAAGTTATGGTATGTTATTGGTTGGGTTGGTTATTATTACAAATTAAACAATATATATATATATTTGTTATATATATACATATTATTATTGTTGCATATTATATAAGATATATATATATATATATATATTATTATATTATATATATTATATTATATATATATATATATATATTATATATATATATATAAGGTTACTATATATTATATATATATGCGAGTGTGTGTGTTTGTTTTACACGTTGCTGCCATCCACGGGCAGGGCCCTTTTCAAGGAGTAGACAAAAAAACAAAAGGAAAGGAAACCCACCCAGTCCGTTATCTAAAGCAATTCCTTCATGTGGGCGCAGACGTGGGTCTTAAAGAGAAAAAGATTGAATACAGTAGGAAAAACAGATGAAGGCAAGGAGTTCCACAAAACAGATGTAGTTGAAAAGAAGAGGATGTCACAAGGAACGAGTCTTGAATCTCCAATACTCACACAATATTCATGTGAGATCAAGGTATCTCTTGTGCTATAAGGGCGACGCAGTGTTAGGGGAGTGCGAAAGGTCAACTCCCTCGAGTATCTGTCGTTGGAAAGAAGGTCAAGGGAGTCAGAAAGTAGGGGACAGTTTATAAGTCTCTTAGCCTTAGCCTCAACCTATCTAAAAGAAGGGTGAAACAGGAATCACCCCAAATGAGAGAATAGTGCTCCATACAGGGGGGATAAGACCCTTGTAAAACTGGAGTAACTAAGTAAAAGAAAAAATTCATATAATCTGAACAGAATCCCCAGTTTCTTTGAGTCCAACTTAGCAACCGTTGTGATATAAGGTCTCCACGACAATTCGATGTTTATGTTCAGACCAAGAATGTTTATGTTGTTCAAAGGTGAGACGTTAGATCCGTTGAATGGGGATAAGAAAGTTGGGAGGTATTTTAAAGAGGAAGATGTGAAGAAATTGAGTTTTAAAAGAGTTGAATTTCACAAGATTGCGGTTATCCCACTGAGAAATGTCGATCAGATCGGCAAGAATTAAATCAGAAAGCTGTAGACGAGAGGCAACTCTAGATTCAGCGATGGGGCAGAATTGAAAAGAGTGAAAGAATGGAGAGTTAAGTCATCGGCATAAAAGTGAACAAAATTAAAAGAGCAGCTGAGAAGGTCGTTGATGAAAAGTAGGAATAAAGTTGGAGATAGAACAGAACTTTGAGGAACATCACAGTTAATAAGAAAAGAGAAAGCGATCACTCCTTCAACAAGAGCCGAAATGGAAGGATCTGAAAGAAAACTAGACAAAAGTAGGCAAAGAGAAGGAGGAAATGCAAAGGAAGGTAGATTAGAGGGTAGCGACGCTTGGCATATACGGTCGAAAGCCATCTATATGTCAAGCGGCACCATACAAGACTTTCCATCTAAGGGCAGAAGACCATAGATCAGTGAGATAGGAAAGTATGTCACCGGTTAACCTCGAGCGACGAAAGCCATACTGATGATCTGAAAAAATGGAATAAGATTCCAGATGATACAAGAAATGAAAGTTAAGGAAAGATTCACAGACAGAATACAAGTTAAAGGTATATGACGATGGTTAGAAGGATTAGAGCGGCTACTATTTTCTGGGCTCGGCTGAATATATGTGTGCTTCCAGCATTGAGAAAAAGTATTAGTATTAAGGCAAAGAGATTAGAGTTGAGCGAGGGCAGGCGCCAGCTCAGAAGCACACTCCCTCAAAACATGGGGAAGAATGCCATCCGGCCTACTGGCCTTCCTGATGTTCATAAAACTCAAGATCCATGCACCTGATCGTGAGCAATGACAGATAGAGGCATGGGACATCAGAGAGGGTAAGAAGTAGAAATTTGTCAGCCGAAATCGTCCAGGGTGGAATTAGATGAAAAAAAGAAGGACAAAGAGATTAGCCATTTCAGTAGGAGTGTTAGTAACAGAACCGTCAGAACGAATGAGGAGAAAGGCAACTTTACAGAAGTTATTAGAGATGTTTTTGGCAAGAGTCCAAAACGTTTTACCAGTAGGAGAACCAAGGTCAGCGCACTTCCTTTTAGTGAAAGCACGCATGGCTTGTCGAATAATATCTCTCCAACCTTCCCTAGCAGATTAAAAATTAGCTAGGGTGATAGGAAAACGAGAGTTTTTCCATGCTCGATACAAATTATCTCGCTTCTGGATACCACGAGAACAAATGCTATCGAACCATGGATTTTGAGGAGAAAATGATTTATTTCAAGACCGAATGAACATGTTCATCCCCTCGGTGATCACGGCCCCTGCCTTTTCAGCGGATACAGAGGCAATACATGAACAATACATGATTCATTCCAGCGGTAGTTTGAGAAGAAGCGGCTCAATTCACTCCAATTAGCCATGATAAAGTACCAGAAAGCTTGTTTAGGGCAAGGCAGAGCTGCTTTAGATAAAGTGTTGTACTTAAGATCTACAAAATTGTGGTCAGAGTTACCGATAGGAGACAAAATGGAGGATTTGAAATGAGAAGGAGAAGTGGTGAAGCATAAATCAAGAGTGTTCAAGAATTAGTTACGACGATCTTAGATGTTTATATGTTCTAAATTTAATCAACTGTTTCACATCATTGAGAATGCTGAATGTTTTGGCCTCCTTCACACATGTATCATTATGAGAGGAGACCAACCACGCAGTGTGGTTTACGTTGAAGTCCCCTAAGTAGAGAACCTCGGCATTTGGATAAAAAAAAGTAACAGTCTCGTGAGAAGTAGTAAGATATTTAAAATGAGCTGGAAAATCTGTTCCATTAGGAGAGCAGTAGCAGAAACACGAGATAAAGATAGTAGTAGGAAAATAGATTTTAAGCCCTAAAGCATCTAAATTAAGAGATTCAAGATTTTCGAGACGTGTTACAGGAGTGTTTATGTTTATATAGGCACAGACCCCACCATTCAGTCGGAAATTGTAAATAAGTTATAGTTAGAGCTGTTTAGGTTATTAGAAAAAGAATTCCTGGCTAGCTGGGTCTGAGACAGTAAAGTATTAGGATGAGAGGTAAAAAGGTTGTGTTCAATAGAGTAGTGATTAACACGAAGGCCATGGACATTAGCAAAGTCTATAGAAAGACCTCCCCTACGCCCACTGACCCTTCCCCCCAACTACGTGGCCTCGCCATTGCAATATTCTTTATTAGAATAAACCAGAAAGAAAAGAAAAAAAATACAGTTACTAAATAGTAATACAAATACAGCAGCTATAACTTAATACCTTAGGCAGTAAATAAACACCGATAGATAAAAAAGAAAAATACAGTAAAATTAAAACAGCAATACCTAATAGAAATGAAATAATATTTCAAAAAAAAAAAAAAAGCTTCATATGATTAGACATTAATAGACTAAATAAATAGATTAGACTTAATAAACTAAATAAACACTGGTAAATAAAATAAACACCAACAGCGGAAAACGCACTAACGCATCCCATATATATATATATATAATAATATATAATAATATATAGTATATATATATTATAATATATATAATATATATATATATATATATGATATATATATATATATATATATATATTATATATATATATATATACTATTATATATAAATAGGTAATATAATATATATATATATATAATATATATATAATATATATATATATATATATATATATATATATATATATAATATATATATATATATAATAGGTAATATATATATATATATATATAATATATAAATATACTATATAGTATATATTATATATATAATTAATATTTGGTATTTGGGTGTCGTGGGGTTCCTCCGCCCCGCCCCTCCCTACGGTGGGGTATGGAAAACATCTCCCCCTATTGTTCCCCGTCGGCTCGAGCCCCTATTTATCCGCATATTATATATATATATATATATTTATGAGTATATATATATATATATATACTATTTGTATAGTATATATATATATATAGTATATATTAATTAGGTATATATATATATATAATTATATATATATATATATACGTATATATTTAGTGATGTGTTTAATTTTGTGCCGTGAATAGAGAAGATTTTGCGATTCAGACCCCGTTACAAATTTCTGACCCCGTTATAATGAAAGCTGTTTTGAGATGGCAGATTCTTTTTGATGAAATTTGTTCATTTCAGAGAGACAGATGTAGAGTTGTTTGTTGTAGTTTATGACTCATTATGTACAGGTTTATTATTGATATCTTAAATAATACGGTGTTCAGGGCTAGACATTGTGTAGCGTCTCTGAGTTTCCCGTATAGAATTTATTCTCTTTTACTGTAGTATTTTTTAATTAGTGGTTTTAAAGAGGGTGACTATGTACGGCGAATTGTTGGAAGACTGGCTTTAGCTAATATATATATATATAAATAATATAGTATATTTGAATAGGTATGTTTATGATATGGTTTATTAGAGTGTAGTATATATGATTGGTTATTTATATGTATATATTGATATTATATATATATTATTATTATATATATAAGTATATATATATATATATCGGCTCGAGCCCTTAAAAATTAAAGTATTCATTAGGGGGCCTTGACGTCGGGTCCGCCTAGAGACGAAAGACCCCACACTGTGTCTACACGGTCTACCTCTAGGTGTGTTCGTTAGTTTTTAAATCATAAACGACTTTTTATAACTTATATAATATATTATATAGTATATATATATATATATATTATAGTATATATATATATACTATATATATATAATATATATAATATTATATATAATATATCTATATAATATATATATATATATTTATTATATATATAAAATATATATGTATAACTATATATATATATTATTTAATATTAAATATATTATATATATATATAATATATTATATATATATAATAATATTATATATATATATATATATACTATAATAATAATAATATATATATTATGTCCAGCTTTTCCATTAGCCGTCATATGCACACTAAAAAGGAATACATTTTTGTATATTTTGGGCTGCGTAAATAATTTTACTTATGAAAAATTAATTAAATAATTATGATTAATGAAATAAATGAACTAATAAATAACAAAATTTAATATGTTGCCTTAAACTGTAAAAATTCGTATCGAAACATCTGCAATCTGCATCACAGTTCAATTGTAACGGGTCCTGAAATCGCTAAATCTGTGTCATTTTGTCATTTATTTCAAAAGGTACGTTCACAAAGTAATGAATTAAGTAGTTTTATATATAATATATAATATAATATAATATATATATAAGATCTATATATATATAGTATATACTACTATATATATATATATAAGTAGTTATGGGGATTTTAATATATATATATAAATCATTATATATATAACTATAAATATATATATATATATATATATATATATATAACTATATTATATATAGATATATATATACTATATATATATATATATTATATATATTATTTTTTATATATATATAATATATATCATATATATATAATATATATATATATATATATATATATATATATATATATAAATACTATATATAATTATTATAATAATATATTATATATATTATAATATATACTATATATATATATTATATATATATATATAATATTATGTATATTCAACGTTGGTGTTGGGCACGAGCCGACGGGGAACATAGGGGAGGGACGTTTTCCATACCCGTAGGGGAGGGCGGAGGAACCCCCGCGACACCCCAATACCAAAGAGCGGGTTCCGGAGACCCTGCCCGGAGGGGGGGAAATAGTCCTACCCTGTTCGTTCCCGACGACGCGGGGACCCCACTCCTGTGATCTCTCGGTCAACTCCTTGGGTACTCTTATAGTTTTAAACACCACCCAACATTTAAAGGCCAACGTAAGGTTACGTTAATTAACATAAGTTTTCAAATTACTATTCTAATTCTTATTCACTTTTTTTTTAAAGCGATCTTTTTTTTAAAGTGTTTTCCAATTAAATTTTCATCGGTCAAATGTATTCCCCTTTTTTTTTAAACTGTAGCCTTATAGTTTTTAAAGAGTATATTATGACGGCTATCGAAAGGCTGACACTATAATAGTGTACTATATATACTTATTATATATATACGGTAGTAAAAAAAATATTGTGATTTTTTGGTGTCTATTATATTATGGTGTTGTTAGTAGTATTATATGGAGGGGGTGTGTTATGGGGTGGATATATATAACTATATATATTACTATAATATAATACCTATATATATATATATATAATATATATATAATTTATATATAGTATATAGAGAGAGAGAGAGAGAGAGAGAGAGAGAGCATCGCCTCGACCACACAACTAAGTGTGTGTGAGTCGCCCAACAGGATTGATTCCAACTGCACAAACCTCTGCAAAGCCCGCGATTACTCGACTCAAAACCTGCGTTCTGATCACATCTACAACTATCTTTATATATAGTATATATATATATATCCTTATAATAGTATATATAATATATATAATACTATATATATATATATATATATATATTATTATATATATATACATATAAAATATATTTATTATATATATATATATTTTTTTTTTTTTTACTACTTGACTGGTCGAGTATTTTAGAGAGAGAGGAGAATCTAAAAAATACCTTTCCCAACCACGAGAAAATTCCCAAAAACGTAAATTTCTAAAGTGAGTGGTGGACAAACACAAGTTTAAAGTGATGAAAGATGAAATTAATTTAAAAATAAAAAATTATGTCAAAGAGTTCTATTTAATAGAGGATAGAAGGCCATGGCTTCTCATCAAAGAAAATAAGGTTTTTAATTTATACAAAAATTTGTATCTGAAAGTAAGGGAGACATATTATTGTAATAGACGTTACGTATGCTGGAATGGCGGAGTTGTTAGCTTTCATGAGCACTCTGTCATCGCAGTACCCTTAGCTTAATATATATAATATATATATATATATTATATATATTTATATATATAATATATATATATATATAATATATATTATATATACTATGTTATATATATATAATATATAATATATATATATATATCTATATATCATCTATAACATTATATTTATATTAATATATATATAATATATATATATATATATATATATATATAGTAAACCATTGCTACAGAAATCAATAGTAAAGTGAAAAAGTGAACAGTTTACCTATTTATTATTGATTTTAGTAGGAAATTATTATTATTTCCAAATTATGGATTGAGCATGAGTTCCACCGAGATTTGAAAATGGTACTTTATAAATTAGATCTGATAAGACCTTTTTATTCAGTTTAGGTAGCTACTTGGAAGAAAAATATTCTCACAACCTGGGAAGAACTTTCAGCTTCCTTGAAGAGAGCATAGCAACTATTATAGTATGAGACTTTTCCGACGATTTTTAATGTATATGTGTTGAAACTTTAACAAAGAATGTTTATATTGCTCATATGCTCCACATATAAGAAAGTACAATACAGAAGTCGAAAAAAAATAAAGAGAAAAGTTCGAGGCGCTTTTAATAAGGCTATATCGATAAGCTGAGTTTCATAAGGTTGATAAGAGCATTTAGAGAAATCCTTTATGGATTGGAAAGAATTGAAACGGAGAGTGAAAGTGTAGAGTTATATAGATGCAGAAGGAGTAAATTTGAAATAAGAGAAGAATGAAAAGTTGAATTATTCATCGGTGTAGAAAAGGATTGATTGATCTTTTCTCTCTCTCTCTCTCTCTCTTTTTTTTTTTTTTTTACGGTTTTGTTTTTATACGTGTTCCACCACTAGCCTGGTGGCTTGGAGCGAGGCATGAGCCTTAATTGTTTCAAGGATTTGAGGGTGGTATTCTTTCTAATGTTGAGCTGCTGGTAGTTGAGACGAAGGTGAATTTATGCTGCTAATTGTAGTTATAAGAGAGAGTAATTCATATTCTATATTTCTATTGGAGTTAAAACGGTTTCTAATGAAAAGAGTAAGAACAAGAAGGTAAGAGATAAAACTGAATCCTGATAGGAACACCACTATCGCCTGGAAAGATAGTTCCCCATATCCTATATTTATATATACTATAATATATATAATATATTAGTATAATAATAATATAGGGGTTTATATATATATATAATATACTACTTATTATATATAATATATTATATATATATAGTTATTAATATATATATATATATTATATATTATAAATATATACCTATATAATATATTTATATAATATAATAATATATATATAGTATATATATAATATATATATATATATAATATATATATCATATATACTTATAATTATATATATATATATAGTATATATATAATAATATATATATATATATATATATAATATTACACCATTATATATATATATATATATATATAATATATAATATATATATATATATATATATTATATAATATATATATATATATATAATAGTATATATATATAATATATATATTATATATATATATATATATATATATTATATATATTTTTATTTTTTTTATTATTATTTTATTATTATTATTATTATTATTATTATTATTCTTATTCACCATTTCCCGCATGACTGCAGGGTGGTGTTAGCTGCAGAAAATTATGCATACTTCTGCAGCTATTCATGGGAAGAGATAATTGGCAAATAAGGGGTTTCCCAGCCTTGTAAGCCAAGCGCAGAGATCTTTGATCTTTCTCTCATGTGGTCGATATTCAAAATTTCACTGGTCAGAATGTAGTAATTTTCATTTTTTTAACATTCAATATTATATAATATATAATAATATTTCTTACCGATTGTTTTATTTCATTATATATATATATCATATATATAATTATATATATATATAATATAATATTACTATCACTAATTGTATATATTATCTCTATAATATATATATACTATCGTATACTACTTAGTAATTATTGATTATATATCATACTATATATATAATACTAAATATATATTATATTATAATATAGTATTATATATCATATATATATATATATATATACCAGTATATATTATACTATATGATATATATATAATATATTAATGTTAATTTTACATATACAACTCACCGAATATATATATATACATTAATATCTTATATATATATACAACTACATACATACATATATATAGACTTATATATAGATAATAAATAAGTAGTAATAGACCTATTATGATATATACCTAAGTATATTCCATAAAGTAAGTAATATAATGACTATGATATAATAAATATAATATAATATATTATATATCGCTTATATCTAATTATATAGTAATAAATAAATGATTCAATAAAAAGAGGTGGGGGGGGGATTTTTTTTTGGGGAGTGTGGGGGTGGGGGGGGGTGTGGGGAACCAACCTAGAATATATAATATATACTAGGATTATGTATATATTATATATATACTTATATATATATATACTACTATATATAGATATATATATATATGATAATGACTATACCTAATATCGGTATATAGATAGTTACCCCTATAATATATAATATATTATAATATTATTATAGTACGTCTACAGGATGTTTGATCTGCATTTCAAATTTCGAAGGTGATCGCTAATCGAGGTACGAACGTATAATATACTTACTAGTATAATGAATAGTGATATAATATACTATCGATACTTTCTAATACTCTATATAAGTATATATATAGTTATATAATACGTGATACCATATTACTGATATATCTTATAATTTACTACTATACATATATAATATCATAAGATTATAATAATTAGTAGGTTTAACTACTAGCCTATATAGAATATTGCTTTTAAATTTCGTTCTTTCTCAATTTACAAATAATTAAAGATACCAAAAATTATACAAAAAATATAAATCGATAATAAAATATAATTTAAGAAGAAAAATTTAAACAAAAATCAATAAATAAAATCACCAAATAAATAAAAATCAAACATAAATGACTAAAATAAATATAAATACGATAAAATTTGTTTTAATTCATACGTAAGAGATTAAATTATACGACACGATAAAAAATAAATTTTACAAATATGAGAAAATAACGATGTTTTTATTGCTTAAGATTACATAATTGCAGGAGAGTAAAGGCCGTAAATTAAAATTTTAAAAAAATATTTAAAGTTTAAAAATAAAAAAAAATATTAAAATATTTCTTAATTTTAAATTTTTGATCGAAAAGCGATTCTTGATTTGGTGGAAAGGTCTTTATAATATTTTATTTTGAAGAAAACATTCAAATTTTAACAATAATAAATCATATACTGAGACTATACCTAAACAGTATAGCTATATAAATAATATTGTCCTACGTGACAACATAACTTTTATAACAAATTAATATCAGTAATATATATAGAAATCATATATATTAGTATATACTATAATTATATATATATATATATATGTAATATATAAAATAGCAAGAATGACCAAAACATATTTAAACATTCTTAAAAGAAATATTATATTACCGACTAGTTTTTTCGGTAAAGGACAGCACTTCCCATTTTCAAGGTTGCATAATACAATGATAAGGAAATTATACAACATAAAAACGCGTAAATAAAAAATTAAAGATATAAAATAACAGTAATATTAAACTTATTTATTAAAGTATAGACTTGTAAGAAAGTTCACGAATGAGACAAAATTTTCACTTCAGTAGTATTAAACTATTAATATTTAAATTTTCTATTAATTGGTTTTAAGATGCAAATATATAAAGGATTCCAACAGAAAGAAGATCACGTTCCTCAGCTTGGGTGAGATATAGACTGAAAATTGGTATCATGTATATTGATGATTTATCACGGAGAGAATGAGCATTTATAGCTGAAAAGGGTGGTATGATGACGGTGATGCAAGGGTTGCTAAAATGAATTATCTCTATAGTTTCTGGCAATACGTCGGATAAAAAATGTTTCTAATAGTCTTCCTATGTAGGTGGCATCACAGTCCCACATTGATAGTCTTTGGTATCTTGAAAACCAAGAATTAAAACTGTAAGAATTGTAATATATTAATGAGCTTAATACTAACTGAATATGAAATTTGTGTCTCAATCGTGAACTTTTATTTTCTAGCAAGCTCTATACTCTGTAATTCAATAAACTGATTAATATTATTTATTTTAATTTTAATCTTTAATACTATTTATTATTGTGATATTGTACTTATCATTGTATTATCAACCTTGAAAATGGGAAGCTCTTGTCTTACCCGAAACTATCGGTAGATAAATGATTTCTATTAAAATGTTGTAAAAATATGTCGTAATGAGTCACTTCCTGCAATTATTAAATTCCCCGCCTCCAAGATTGGTTCGTTGTCCTATATATAAGTAATATATATTATATAGTATAGTAAGTAGCAGTAATTATATGATTTTATTACTCGTATAGATGAATCAGTATATTATTATATTACTTATACAGTGTATGCTATACTAGGTAGGATATATTAGTATAACTAACGAGGAGAGAGAGAGAGAGGAGAGAGAGAGAGAAGAGAGAGCAATAGGCACACTACCGAAGAGCACGGAAAATACCTCACAATATTTGCTTTTAATGTGTAAGGGTATTGTCCAATGACATTCCATGCTCCAATGGTTCCCTTCTCTTTTGGCGTTCATATGCACAGCTCCTGCTTGCCAGCACACCTTACAGGACATTTACCTTATTCTCTAAAATGTTGGGTGAGAAAGAATTCCCACAGCCTATGTTCTGCGAATCGTAGAAGGCCACTAAAGGGACTGTGGTAGTTGGGTTAGCTGCCCACTAAGACTTATCTCTTGCTAGGTAGGCTATTGCAGGCTTTGAACATGGTTGAGATCGCAGCAAGCGACCATGTATCTTTCGGCGAAATTGTATGAATCGTTTGGTACAACTCGAATGTTCGAGGAATTAATGGTTGAGGAAAAGAAGAGAGAGGTGATGGATGTATTTTGAAAGCGTAAATTTGATTAGCTCACTGTGACCGAAACCAAGATGAAAGGAAACGGTGAAGATGAGTGGTGTGGTGTGAAATGTGTGTGTGCTGGAGAGGAGAGGAATGAGAGCGAGTGAAAAGGAGTTACGATATTGATGAGTGACATGTGGCACAGAGCTATGGTGGATTTTGTTTGTGTGAGTACTGAATTCTAATGGCCTAAAAGCTTGCTAAGTATTTTGAGAGAAAGGCCAGGCTATGATATGTGTTGGATAAGAACGAGATTGGTGCCGATACTGATGTTGGTGATCGCGTTCTAAGGAGAGTGTAGATCGTACCTAGAGAATATGAGATGCTGTAATTGATAACGTTTACAGGTGAGGGTAGCAGAAGGGAACTTCAGATTGAGTTGTGTTGTAAGCTCGATCTAATGGTTGGATAGGTGAGCAGAAAAGGATGGTATAACAGGTAAATTTGGAGTGACCGGAGAATATGAGAATGGTAGGAGGGCGATTGATTTCTGTGAGTAAAGAGGTATGTGTTTAAGTTATACTTTCTTCAAACATAAGAGTATTCATAAGTATACTAGAGTTTGTGTAAGTAGAGATGGTAATGAAGTGAAAAGCATGATTAATTTTGTGTTGGTGAAGAAGGAGATGTTGAAGTATGTGATCTATGTTAAATCAGTGAGGGATGGGATTATCGGATCATTATGTTGTTTTATGTAAGATCAAGTTAGTGGGGGCTTGAATGGAAAGGAAAGAGGTAAGGAAGGAAGTGGGAAGAATTTAGAGTAAGAAGTTCAGTGAGCAAGGTAATAAGGAAAAGTTTTTAAGAGCGTTTGCAAATAAGTCAGTTGAAGTGAACAAGATGAAACTGAACAAATCTTGGCACAAATGAAGGAAGCCTTTGTTAGTAGTGCAGGAGAAGCATGTGGATGTGCTAAAGTAGGAAGTAAAAATTTCAACAGTGAATGATGGCAGGGCTGCGGAGCCGGCAAATTATTTTCCAACTCCGACTCCGGCTCTGGCTCCAGCATTTTAAAGTTACTCGGCTCTGGCTCCGGCATTTTAAAATTGTTTGGCTCCGGCTCCGGCTCCTAGTTATAATTAGTTCTCCATTTACACTTATGAAATCATTATTTCCCTGTTACAAAATTTTTATGACATGATGAAATTGGATGTTTGTTAATGACATCTTTATTAACTTAGAATTAAAAACTTAGAAAATATTTTATAGAAAGTAAGATTTTTAAGAAATATGGAAAAAGAACAATTCACTTTCTTCCTAAATTTTAATAACATTCCTCTTGGAACGATGAACTGCCTGTACATTTACGTAACATAATTTTATTAAAAAGCTATTTTTTTTAATTATTTTTTTTAAAAAAAAAAAAGGAAAAATTATATTTGTTTCATCCTAAAATTTAAAATAGTTCCTCTTTGAACTATGAGCTTCCTGAACATATGTAATATAATTTTATTCAAAACAGATTTTTTATTTTAAAAAGAATAAAAAATTATAATTGCCTTTCTTCTTAAATTTTAAAATAATTTCCCTTTGAACTGCCTGAGCATATGTAATATAATTTTATTTCAAATACAATTGTTCTTTAAAAAAATAAAACTCTTCATGAAACCTCCTTTAACGAAGTCCTTAGATCTGATTTTATTATTTTTAAAGCAGAAGATAAGCTCTCAACATTCACTTGACTAGGAGGCAAATCTGTAATTGTCTAAGCCGCATCTTGCAAAATTTTAGAATAGCTAGGGATTTCCTCTTTAATTGTTAACTTTGATTTCCGGTCGATTTTCATTATTTCATCTAATGCCTTATGAAAGATACTTTGTACTTTTCTAGAGGATTTTTAGGTTGAAGGTCTTTTTTTCATCGCTTTTCTGCATGCTTCAATTGGTCTCATTGTTTTTCAAATTTTACTTCTTCATTTGACAAGATACCATAAGGTAGGATTCCTCAAAATTCTGAACTATCTGACTCCGACCCTGATTTCTGTTTGATAGTGTTATTCATTTTAAGTCCTAGTTCACAAAGAGCATTCCTAGCTTTTAATATCAGACTTTCAGTTCTGAGGAAGATTCTGAACTCTGGATCAACAAAGATGGTCGACAAAAAAATATTTGTTTCAGTTAACAATTCTTTCCCTTCTTTCACATGGAATTTGTGTTGACATTGCTAAAATCTTCTCTATAAAAATTTCCTGCATTACAGAGCCCTCTGATGTGATTGAGTATTTTTTGTTGTGAAGTATGGGTGTTTAATAATTCTTTGAGGGTTTCGATTTGTTCCCACTGACTATCGGAGAGAGAAAATTCAGGGGTACTAGCAGCCATCATATTAAAATAGTCTTTTAGTTGAAGTAGCCTTTCGAGCATAAGACATGTACTTCCTCATCTAGTCCTTTAGTCTAACATTGCATGCTCTGCAGTTATTTAGAACTTTCTTTAATTTTGGAGTATGTGCTGCTTTTACTATTTGTCTCGCCTTGCTTATAAGTTTTGCTGTATGAGTGTTGTGGAGACTTTCACGCACTGCTAACTGCAAAGTATGAGCTTTACACCTCATGTGTGCAATATTAACATCATCGGTACATAGTCTTTTCATAGTTTTATCAAATTCATTCTGAAAACAACTATTACTTCATCGTTTTGATATTCAATAAAATCAGTATCAAATTTACCAGCTTCCTGTTCCTCATCCTCTTGTCCTTATTTAATTTTTCAATCGTACTGATCATGTTTGATGCGTTATCCGTAACTAAGCTAATTACTTGCCTCTTATAATTTCGAATTCTTTTAAAACGTCAATAACAAATTCTTAGATATATTCGCTGAAATGTTGCGGTTTGGTAATTTTTACTGCTAACGTTTCAGTAATATTGTTTTTATCTTTGCCCACATATCTAATGGTAATAGGAAAAGAATTAAGCTTTGCTCTTGTGGAAGCATCCATTTTTAAAAGCAAGAAACAACCCTTTAAGCAATTTTTAAGTTTATTTTCTTGCTTATCCACTTCTTCTAGAACTATTTGACGAATATTTTCCCTGTCTAAAGAGACTTATATTTTCGAAGCCATTTTGGGGGGTCCTTTTCCCCCTCCCACTCAGTGCTTTAAAACCTAATGGGTCACTATCTTTAACAACCATTATAATCAATTGTATTTTGTATTTTAAAACTTGACATAGACAGAACAAGTTTTTGACAATTGAAAAAAGTATCCACTTTAGTCTGAGTTTTTGAAATTGAATGTTTTATACTGGACCAGCTTTGCCTTCAATCACCATTTCTTTTAACAATTGCAAGCAAATGTCTGGCATGAGAGCGTTTTAAATGTTGCATCAATTTAAAGGAACCAGTAGATGTGTTGTGATCCCAATGAGTAACTGGTGGTTCGGTAAACTCTTTTAACCATGATTGAACTAACTGTTCCCATCATCTGGGTTAACTATTTCACATTAACAAATGTAAGTACTTTTATCTACAGTGCGAGTAAATATTCAAGTACTTCAGATGTTTTCGATTTTGGTTTATTTGATATGATTTTTCTAAGGATATTAAAACTAAATAATTAAAGTTTATCTCTAGAGTAATCGAACCTGTTTTTATATGAATAATAAAATATACAAGTAAATTTCTAAATAGAGAAATATATATATACATATATATATAAAATATATAATATATTATATATATATATTATATATATTATATAATATATTATAATATATATATATATATATATATATATATATATATATATATATATAGTATATATATAATATATCATATCCCTTAATCAGCAGGAAACCTCAACTCAATGTCCCAAACTATAGAACTATCTAAGGATTGGAGGGGTTCTTCTCAAATTTATATATATAACTACTGTATATATATATATCTGTTATATATATATATATATATTATATATATATATATATATATATCATATATATATATATAATAATATATATATATAAATATATATATATTATTAATATATATATATCTATAATATATATATATAAATATATATATATATATAATATATATATATATATATATAGTATATATATATATATATATATATATATATATATACCCTATATATATATATATATCTTTCTTTCTTTCTTTCACCTTCCTCTTTGCCCCAAGATTGGGGGTAAGGTGCTTAACAAGCATCGGAAAAGAAAAGCAGTAGGAGAACATGACAAACGTCGAAAAGAAAGCCCGCCTTACTCGCCCCTCTGTACCATTAATTATAGTGAGAGCTCGTCAAACAAGAACAGAAAAGTCCCCCTAGAGCAATCTAGGACCGGTGACGGACCCCTCACTATGGTAAATCGTCAATGTAAGGGTCATCCCCTGGCCCAGGTGGGCCACAACCATGCCCCATAACAAAAGCCCCGCCATTCTCTCCTATCATGCACCTTTATTCTGCGCCTCTGCAAACTCACATTTCTCTCCCTTCAGACTTCGTTCACCGACTCAATCCCCTTTCTCTTCCGGATCTCCCAGCCGGGTCGGTTCCCAACACACTCTCCACTATACATCCGCTAAACAACCGACCTTTCATTCATATCCTTTCCAAGTGACCAAACCATCTCAACAATACTTTCCATTTAGTCTCTCATTTACCCCTTTCTTCACACCACACAACTGCTCTAATACGTTCAATTCCCTCACTTATATTAATTCTTTTCAACACCAGCATGCCCCTAAGATTGCCATCTGAACACATTGAAACTTTAGATCCTAAACTTCTTATTCCAGATCATAGTCTACTACTATACATAACCACAGGTAACAACATACCCTCATGTAGACCTAGCGCACTCAAGACTTAGTCCCATTACATTTACACGCCAACGATTTAATTGCACAAACCAACCCTAGCCATTCACAACTTTCCTACTACATCTCTGCATCATCCGTCCCTTCTCATCCAACACATACCCTAAATATTTAACTCAGACCACTTGCTCCAGCTGCTCATCATCTAACAAAACTTCACACAGGACTGTCCTCACTTCACAACCATAACCTTACTGTCTTATCTACGTTTACTTCAGACCCCTCTTTTAACATACCCCTGCCAGATCTCTCTACCAAAATCCTCTCAAACTCTCTCAAGATTCGCCACACAAAACCACAATTCTATCCCGCATACATAGGTAGGGCACCCTCCACCTCCACTCAATTCTTCATCATTCTAACACATTTCCTGCCATCCCCCACCTCGACTAATCCTTTCATAACCCCCATCCATATCACATTGAATACACCAAGAGACATAACCAACCTGTCTCAACCGCATTCTAAGCCATATTAATTAAAACCAATCACCATTGACACCAATTATTCTTACAGAGCACGCATTCACTATCGTCATAACATACTTTGATTCCATTCAGAAGCCTACCACCAAACACCAATATATCACTAATACCTGCCATAAGGCCTTCCCTATTACTCTATCATACGCCTGGTTGTAAATCCATAAAACCTCAATATAATTTATTCTTCCTTCTCCCTCATTTTTCTCAATCATTTGTTCAATGTAAAGATTGATCCACACATCCTCTAACCACTCCTAACGCACCTTGTTCTTCACCAATCATCCTCAGTCACTCGAACGCACTCTTTCCGACCAAATACCAGCAATACCTTCACTACACAACACGTCCAAATAAAACTTAGTTCCCTATAATTTCTACAGTTCCCCATATTTCTCCCTTACCCTTATACAAGGGTACTATTGACCGCTCTCCTCCAATCCCTTGGAACTATAACCTTCATAAACGCTTGTTACACAATTTCCAAAATCCAATCAATCACCATCGTCGCCTCGCTTCTGATCATTTCAACTAGTAAATGTTCCAATCTATCTGCGAGATTTACCATTCTTTTTCAACTTTCTCACCTACCCTTACCTCTCCCTTACTAATAACCTCATCCCCAAATACCTATTCTATTCCTTGCACCATCAAAACCACACACATTCACATTAACACACTAAATCATCGTTACTACGTTTAACTATTGTGCAGATTTCTCGGAAAGTGTTCTTTATCCACACTCCCCTCGACATCCATTTCATAGTTTACAAAAAGCACCATTCCCTATTACATTATTCTACAGCAGATTCCCCTTAATTCTCATTTCTTAACCTTTTCGCGCTTCCTTCCAGAAGAGCTTCCTATTCCTTGTATATGTCCTCATTCATCCTCCTTCCAAATGTTCATTTACCTCTTGTTTTCTCCTACGTATACATCTTTTAGTATTTCTCTTTTCCCTCCTTAATAAATTTCCAAGCATCTTTCTTTGGAATCTTCATCATTTGCTTTAAGTAACATTCAACCACGCTTCTTTTTTACTTTAAAACCGCTTTCAATCACCTCTTCATTCCACCTCTCGCTGTTAACATTCTTACTTCCTACTTTAGCACATCCACACACTCTTCCTTTGCACTACTAACAATTGCTTCCTTATATATATATATATATTTGTTCAGTATCAACTTTTTCACATTCAACCGATTTACTAGCAGCGCTCTTACATACTTATCCTCTTGCTCTTGTTCACTTAACTTCTACTCTTAATTTTTGCCTACTTCCTTTCGTATCACCTTCCTCTCCATCCAAGCCCCCACTAACTAATTTACATAGAACACATAATGATCCGATATCCCATATTCCTAAACCCTCACTGATTTAACATCCAACACATACTTCAACATCTCCTGCTTCACTCAACAACAAAAATCAATCATACTTTTCACTTCGGAACCATCTCAACCTACACCAACTCTAGTAATACTTATGAATACTCTTGTGTTTAAAGAAGTATTACTTACACCCTACCTCTCTCTTCACAGAAATTCATTCACCTTCCTACCATTCTCAATTTTTCCCGACACCATCCAAAACCACCTGTTATGACATCCTTTTTTGACACCTTCCAACCATTCAGGTCCCCCCAACACTATCACTGAAACTCCTACTCACCCCCATCCAGAACTTCATTCAGAAATAATCCCAAAAAATCGTACTCTCTCTTCAACGTTTC